>REGO01000192.1:2171976-2204825 GCA_010120015.1 Rhombomys opimus
AGAGATTAAAAGAAGGTAATGATACATGACCCCCCCCCCCCCAAAAAAAAAAGACATCTGAATCCAGAGAAAAGTGAGTTCAAAATGTGGAAGAAGTGTCAGGTTCACTCCCTGCTCCAAAATCTTAGTCCTGTCTGTTGTTGCCGGGAGTGTCCCTGTGTTTTTCTGGAACCCAGCTTCTACCTTCCCAATGCAGGACTCTTTCCACCTTTGCCCTCCTGCATGCCAATGGCCTGTTCTATGACCTGTAGTGTGGTTTACAGTTAAAGTCAAGAGTATGGTGGCTCAAATGCCTTCTTCTGGGGCTTATTTAACCCCTATGCACCACTCACTTCCTGGGTTTAGCCCACACCCACTTGAGTGAGTACCAGCAGTTATCAGCCAACCTAACTGTGCAGCTTCCTCTGCACTCGGGAATACAGAGCCTCAACCACGGGTTTCAACTCAACTTAGCCACACTGATTGCTTAGATTATAAAGATCAGTCATTACAGAAACTTCAGGTTTTGTAAAGACCTATAAAGCCCATTTATCTATTGGCTATTGTGTTGTCCTTGAGTGTGGGTGTGTTTGTGCCATGGTGACTTGTGGAAGCCAGAGGACAGCTTTTAGGAGACCATTCTCTCCTGCTCTGTGTTCTGGCCACTGAACTCAGGTCATCATCAGGTTTGCATGGCAAGCTCTTTAACTCACTGAATCATCTTGCCAGTTTAAGAACCTTTAAAATAAAAACAACACTTTTGTATGTGTATGTTTTGTGTTGAACATATTCCTCCTCATACCCCCACATCCTTGTTCTTCTTAACTCCCCTCCCCATGAGTCTTGCTTGTCCTTCTAGAAAGTTTTATTTCTACTTTTATGTCATACGTAAGTATGGGATTTTATGCATATATATAAAGTCTGATAGCTGCAAACAAGAGAAAAATACACAGTCTTTCAGAGATTGGCTTAATTCATTTAATATGATTATCTCTAGCTGCATTCATTTTCATCAAGCAACGTGACTTTGCTATTCTTTAGGGCTTAAAAAGCTTCGTTGTGCATATATGGCACAGTTTCCTAACTGGCTTCTGTTCTGTTGGACAGCTAAGCTGACCCCACGCCCCAGCTACTGGAGGCCGTGCTGCAGCACACACTGATGTGCCAGCTCCTTTGTGCTGGGCTGTTCCGTATGGTCCAGGGAAGGGTCGACTGCAGCTCACGTTCTTTCAGTTTAGAACGAGTGAGCTCCGTAAATAGACAGCGAGCAAAAGAGTAAATAGTGAGCAGCCGATAGAAATGAGATAGTACCAGGTAGCTCCTTCAAGAGCCAGCTTCTCAGAGAGGCCAAAGAGTTCATGATAATATATCAACATGATGCACATTACGTAGGTGCACATGATAGATCTATTTTTAGTCTTTTGAGAAACCTCCACACTCGCTTCCATGGTGGCTGGGCTGGTTTACATTCCTTCCAGCAGTCATTAAGGAGACACACACGCGCACACACACACGTAATCTCCAGAATTTGCTGTTATTTATTTATTTAACATTTAACGATGCTTCTTTATTTTTGAGATTATAAGTACATAATTTCCTCTCTCTTTCCTTTCCTCCCTCAGCCTCTCTGTTTGTTCATCTAATTCTGAATTTTGGCTGTGTGAGATGACAACATAGTTCTCATTTTCACTTCTTTTTTTTTCATTTTTTAAACTTTTATTAATTACACTTTATTCATTTTGTATCCCCCTCATAAGCCCCTCCCTCCTCCCCTCCCAGTCCCACCCTCCCCCCCGGCCCTTTCTGCATGCATGCCCCTCCCCAAGTCCACTGATAGGGGACGTCCTCCTCTCCTTCTTTTTGATCTTAGTCTATCAGTTCTCATAAGAAGTGGCTGCATTGTCAGGGTTCTAGGTTGTCTCCATGAATAGTCTTTGGTTGGAGTATGAGTCTCTGGGAAGTTCCCTGTGTTCAAATTTTCTTGTTCTGTTGTTCTCCTTGTGGAGTTCCTGTCCTCTCCAGCTCTTACTATTTCCCACTACTTACATAAAATTCCATTCACTCTGCCTGTCAGTTGGCCATCAGGCTCAGTATCTGCTTTCACAGTCTGCATGGCAGAGGCTTTCAGAGGCCCTCTGTGGCAGGTTCCTAGGTTGTTTCCTGTTTTCTTCTTCTGGCTTTCAGAGGCCCTCTGTAGCAGGTTCTTAGGTTGTTTCCTGTTTTCTTCTTCTTTGGATGTCCATCCTCTTTGCCTTTGAGGATGGGGATTGACCGTTTTAGGTAGGGTCCTCTCTCTTGCTTAGTTTCTTTAGATGTACAGATTTTAGTGGGTTTATTTTATGTTGTATGTTTATATGAGTGAGTATATACCGTGTGTGTCTTTTTGCTTCTGGGACAACTCACTCAGGATGATCCTTTCCAGGTCCCACCATTTACCTGCAAATTTCATGATTTCCTTATTTTTCATTGCTGAGTAATACTCCATTGTATAAATGTACCACAATTTCTGCATCCATTCCTCAGTTGAGCGGCATCTGGGCTGTTTCCAGCTTCTGGCTATTACAAATAAAGCTGCTACAAACATGGTTGAGCAAATGTCCTTTTTGTGTACTTGAGCCTCTTTTGGGTATATGCCTAGGAGTGGTATGGCTGGATCTTGAGGAAACACTATTCCTAGTTGTCTGAGAAAGCGCCAGATTGATTTCCAGAGTGGTTGTACAAGTTTACACTCCCACCAGCAGTGGAGAAGGGTTCCCCTTTCTCCACATCTTCTCCAGCATGTGTTGTCACTTGAGTTTTTGATCTTGGCCATTCTGATGGGTGTAAGGTGGAATCTCAGGGTTGTTTTGATTTGCATTTCCCTAATGGCTAATGAGGTTGAGCATTTCTTTAAGTGCTTCTCTGCCATTCGATATTCCTCTACAGAGAATTCTCTGTTTAGCTCTGTTCCCCATTTTTTAAGTGGATTACTTGGTTTGCTGCTTTTCAGCTTCTTTAGTTCTTTATATATACTGGATATGAGTCTTTTGTCAGATAAGGGGTTGGTGAAAATTCTTTCCCAATCTGTAGGCAGTCTCTTTGTTTTGATGACGGTGTCCTTTGCTTTACAGAAGCTTTTCAATTTCATGAGGTCCCATTTATTGATTGTTGCTCTTAGAGCCTGTGCTGTTATGGACACCTGATATTTGACAAAGATGCCAAAACCATACAATGGAAAAATGATAGCATCTTCAACAAATGGTGCTGGTCCAACTGGATGTCTACATGTAGAAAAATGAAAATAGATCCATACTTATCACCCTGCACAAAACTGAAGTCCAAGTGGATCAAAGACCTCAACATAAAACCAGACACATTAAATCGGCTAGAAAAAAAAAAGTGGGGAATACCCTAGAACTCATTGGTACAGGAGAAAACTTCCTGAACAGAACACCAACAGCACAGGCTGTATTGTTTTGTTGTTCTTGTTTAGTTTTTTGAGGTGTGTGTGGTGAGTGGTGAGGTTGGGTCTTTTGGAGCCAAGCTGAGGGAGCAGGAGAGTTCCACAGGCAGACTGTGGCTACCTGTTCTTCTGACTGGTGTGGCCTGCACCTGAGCAGCAGATACCCAATATTTTAATCTTTTATATAACTCTTTTAGCTCTTTCTGCTTCTTCGATTCTTCTCTATTTGATTGCTATTATCCTATGCTTTTCTTTCATTTCTCTAGACCACAACTTCTTAAACATTTTCTCTGACAACCCACTTTTGCTCAAGAAATATTTTAAAAATAGGTTACAATAGAAATAATATCTTCTTTTGTTTGTTTTCTGAGACAGGGTTTCTCTGTGTAGCCCTGGCTGTCCTGAAACTCTTTTTGTAAACCAGGCTGGCCTCAAACTCAGAGGTCCACTTGCCTCAGCCTCCTGAGCACTGGGATTAAAGATGTGTGGAACCACCATCCAGCTGGTTTTAAAATTTTGATTAATATAATACATCATTTCCCATCTCCTTTGATACTACTCTTGTACCTTCCCATATATACACATCTCTCTTTCAACAACAGAGCAACAGAACCAAAATATCTAGGCCCAGAGTTATTTTCTGAGACTGATACTCCAACCAAGGACCATGCATGGATATAACCTAGAACCCCTGCTCAGATGAAGTCCATGGCAGCTCAGTATCCAAGTGGGTACCCTAGTAAGGGGAACAGGGACTGTCTCTAACATGAACTCAGTGGCTACCTCTTTGATCACCTCCCCCTAAGGGGGGAGCAACATTACCAGGCCACAGAGGAGGACATTACAGCCAGTCCTGATGAGACCTGATAGACTAGGGTCAGATGGAAAGGGAGGAGGACCTCCCCTTTTAGTAGACTGTGGGAGGGGCATGGAAGAGGAAAGGAAGGTAGGATTGGGAGGAGCCGAGGGAGGGGGCTATAGCTGGGATACAAAGTTAGTAAATTGTAATAAATAAAAAAACAAATTAAAAAATGTCTTGAATCCAATTAGGTAATCACTGATGGCTGCCAAGATATGAGTGTCACTGCTGCATCTTTAGGGATATCTTGCCAATCATGGTAATTGATGGAGTATAGGTATTGCAGCTGGGCGGAGCTAGTGATGACTTCCTCCCCTTAGCAACTTGTCCTTTACTTCTTTAGTACTAGGAAAGCTAGTCCTCAGGGGAAAAGCGTTAAGGTAAAGTCTAGCTCTTTTAAGTCCTGAGTCAGATGTTTGTCATCAGCCTTCAACTTCTTACCTTCAACTTCTGGGAGACAGCCAAGTGCAAAAGCAATAGCCTATATTATCTGGGGAGTCTTATTTTGCGTTTCAAGCGTTAGAACTTCTTTTGTTTTCTGTGTAGAATCTCTGTGTATTCCTTTCTTGTGTGTACATTTGTAAAAAAAAATTATATTATTTGCTTATTTAGTCTAATTCTTTGACTTTTTGTTCAAGTGTTGATAGTTTATCTTTTATTTGTTCCATTCTACTAATAAGAATTTCTCCCAATTTTTCTAGTTGGGTTATTGTGTTTCAATTCAATTCTATCTTCATTTCAGTTTGAGTTAGTTCTCCTCAATATTTCTCTCTCCGTCTGGATTTTCTTCTCCATGTTTCTATTTTCTTGGTCACCATTCAGGTGTTTATTTTTTTTAAGTTCATCAAGCTGTATGTTCATATCTTCTTTTAAAAAAGTAAATTATTTTATGTGTATGGATGTTTTACCTGCATGCATGTTTCTTTACCATGTTTATGCTGAAGAGGGCAGAAGAAAGCATTGGTTGCTCAGTACCTTGAGTGACAGTGACACTAAAACAAGGACTGAGGGTTGGGTATGAGACAGACAAGAATGGACACAAAAGCTCAGCTGGCTGGGTGTGCCCGCAGACATAGGTGCTGGGCTACTGCCTATCAGATATGGTGCAGATGGGATAGAATCCGGGTGACTTACCAGACTGGACCAACACATAGGAAATACCACCAGGGTCAAGTCTGGATGTTAGGATCCGCACAGGAATGGCTGATGGCCCCGAGCCAACTCACAGAATGTGCAACTGAGACCAGTATTGGTGTAGGAAAGATGAAGGTCAGACTGGACAGGCACTGAGGATATGCGACAAGAACAGTGCCTAGCAAGGACCACCCAGATTGGCCCAGTGCTCATGAAGTGCAACCAGAATAGGACTGCTGACAGGGCAGGGTACAGCAGATGAGCTCATCAGATCGGGTTGGCACACAGGTTGTGCAACTAGGACCACGCTTGGGAGAAAGAGAGAGGCTGGACTAACCTGTTGGACCAGATCACAGGATCTGGCCTAGAAATATTAGTTCTCTTTCCTTGCTTCTTGAGTGCTCATATTACAGGTTATGTAGTACAAGTGAGATTGTTATCATATATCAATTGTAAAAAATAGTAGATTCATTTTGGCATTTTTATGTATATATATTATATATATGCTTTCATATATACTATATATTTTGAAAACCTTGCCTTGTTTTTATTTTGTTTTTTGCTTGCTTGGTTAGTTGGGTAGAGGCACGTTTTTAATTAAAAATGTTTATTTTTTATGTGTATGAGTACTTTGCCTTCACGTGTGTCTGGGCATCATGTATGTGCCTTGTGCTCATAAAAGGTAGAAGAGGGCATTGGGACCAGACTTACAGATGGTTGCGAGCCATCATGTGTGATGGGAATCAAACATGGGTCCTTTGGAAGAGCAGCCAGTACTCTTAATTGCTGACCCTCTCTACAGCCTGCTTGTTGGACCCGGCTGGTAAGGTCAAAGTTTGGCATTAGTGGATAGCTCCTGAGCTCCGTATGGATTCCCTTCCTCATCTGGGTTCCCTCCTATCCCACTGATATGGGGAAACCCCAGATCCTCAAAGGGAAGTCATGTAGCGCTCAGGGAGATTACAGGTCTGACCCTGTCCTGATAAGAAACTGGTCAGCATGCACCTGGGGTTCCTGGAAATACCCCACCGTATTCTCACGAGACCATAGCTCTCAGCAAATGACCTTTAACCGTACCTGGAGCTCTCCCTCCCCCTTAGGATAAATAAGTATTATGTTCCCCTTCTTACAATAGGACTGTACTGCTACATGCAAATGAAGTATCCCTAGGAATTTTAGCCCCAGCAAATCAAACACATTCACCCCTAAACTCCTGCTACTGCCGAGATTTATAAGTTCCTGTTTTATACTAAATAAACGGGTTGTCATCACCATTTTACCACGACCGTCATTTGCTCTGCGGAAGAAAGGACTTCCCCATTAGTTACTGAAGAATTCATTGCTGGATTCTTTGGCTCCCAGCTAGGCAGCTGTAGCCGCCTTGGTCACTGCAGAAGCCTGCCAGACCACCACAAGCTCTGTGCTCAGCAGGGGAGGAGAGCCATAGACCACCGATGAAGCGGCAGCCAGACCTTCATTTCACCGAGAACAGGAAAGGCAGGGAGTGGCCTGCGTCCTCTGCAGCCTCACTGAAGGGTCCTAACACTATGATATCATCACCAGCTTTGCAACGATGGGGTTTCCACTGCCATCTGGAAATCTCACCCTCTGTGAGATTCAGGAGTCATGCACAAGGACTTTGCTGTGAGTGCCCTAGCTGCTCCTAAGAAAAACAGAACCCGAGACTCCGAGGTTCCATCCAAGCCAGCAGCTCCCGGACTGGTCCTCAGGGAGAGTGCGCAGCAGCAGCAGTGGGGAACTTGGAATAACGCCT
This sequence comes from Rhombomys opimus, assembly GCA_010120015.1. Classification (NCBI taxonomy): domain Eukaryota; kingdom Metazoa; phylum Chordata; class Mammalia; order Rodentia; family Muridae; genus Rhombomys; species Rhombomys opimus. The sequence continues at coordinate 2,179,165 of REGO01000192.1, forward strand.
GTTTAATTTTTCTTTATATTTAATTTACTTAGTATTTATTTACTTTCTGGTTTTTCAGACAGGGTTTCTCTGCGTAGCCCTGGCTGTCCTCTAACTCACTCTGTAGCGCGGGATAGCCTTAAACTCAGAGATCCACCTGCTGTCCCCTCCTGAGTGCTGGGTTTGAAGACATGAGCCACCATGCCCAACTCCTCGTCTCATGTTTAATTATGTAGAGTAAATATGCACACGTGTGCGCCGAGCGAAGCCAAAGACATCAGGTTTCCCGGAGCTGGCTGGACGGTTGTGAGCGGCTTGACATGGTGCCGGGAGCTGAACTTGGGCTGTCTGTCAGAGCGGTATGAGCTCCTAACCACTGTGCCACCTCTCCCTTCCCCTTCGCTGTGTTTTAAGTTGCTGTACTGAGCATGGGCACAGTGTGCTTGGTTTATTGTCTCACTGTGTAAGATAAAATCATTGCAGCTATTTCTCTGAAATCTTACGCATTTCTCTCCAAGTATTACTTTCAGGCCTAGTTTTGAATTTTGTATCATTAACCACCTATGAAGCCATATTATTTTGGTCGTTTGACCAAAGATGTTATCATATTTTATATCATTAAGTCGTGAAAGCTTTCTTCATTTGGATGGTGTGGATGGAACTGGCTTGAGAAAGGCTTTAGGATTAGTCACTTTCACCGGAATGATAGTGATGGAAAGATCCTATGTTACATTACAGTGTGTACATTCATGTGTGAGGGCTGGAAGGGAGGGGAAAAGGCAGGGGGATTACATGTGTGCTAAGAACGGACAGAAACTGTGCTGAAATGCATGTGGTTCTGTTTACAAGAGTGGACCCCCAAAAGCAGGGGACACTCTTGGGAATGTTTGCTTTTGGCAGCAGTGAGTAGGAATACACTGATTCTTTGTTCTTCCACAGCAAAAAATTTGACTCAAATTAATGTTGCTAAAAGTACTCAAAATTTATTATACGAACCTTTCTGAATTCTTTTGCACACTCCTCTGAAAGGTCAACGGGCTGATACTACTCCTTAGGTGTCTACTGACAACTTGTTTTAGGACAATAATCATATAGGAATAGGTTCTTGTTTTGATGAAATTATTTTCCTTCCTTTTTTCTTTCTCCCTCCCTTCCCACCTTCTCTTTGTTTTCCTATGACTTTAAAGCATCCTCTCCCTCCTAATGCTCCTGCTTCAGCCTCTCAGGCACAGAGATGACAGCTGTGCACCCCTAGCCTTGGGACATATTTCAAAGGTTAGAAAAAAGCTTTAAAATGCACATTGTTTATGTGCCACTTAAAGGAATGCCATATTTCCTGGGAAAAAATACAAAACAACCAAAATGTTTGTTTACTGAGTATTTTATAAATATAGTTGACAAAATAGGGTGTCAGTGTCCACGCATTCATCTCTTAGTTCCAACAACAGTGAGGTCATGACTCAACTTACTTTCTGCATGGAAGTCATTTTGAGAAAAACTTCTTTGCTTACCATTCCTTCATTTGTTTTAGGACCATAACTCTGGTGTGTGTGTGCGCACGCGCATGTGTGCGTGCATACGTGTATGTGTGTGTTACATGTACGTAAGTGAATGTGTGCCCAGCCTTGAATGTCTGTGTGCAGGTCAGAGGCTTCCTCTGTCCCTCATTGAACCTGTTCCAGCTGGCTTGGCAGGTCGAAAGCCAGCAGGGACGCACATGCCTCTGCCACCTTGGCCTTACAGGCGTGCACTTTGAATGCCCAGCCTTTACACTGACAAGTCAACAATTAAAAACATTTTCTTGCTGAGTCAGAGAGTATTTCAAAACACTTTGTCTCTTCCATGTTTGCTTTAACATGGAGTAAAGGGAGCTGCTCCCTCTGTAAAGGGTAGGGTAGCTGATCTACTCAGACTGAGACCATTCCCGAGGCTCCTTCCGTTGCTTCTGATTTAGCTATAGCCAATGGGCTGCTACCAGCTATTTCCCCAAAGGAGAAGGAAGATTTGTGTTCTTAGGCAGTGCTAGCAAAGACACAGCTTTACAAAAGTCTTGGCTGTCATTTTTCCAGCTGCCTGTTTTGCACAGAGGTGAAGACTGGTAGGCACAGAGCAAGTCTGAACCCTAGAAATATTTTACATTTCTCCCTCATGCCACAGTGTTTGAGGAAAATAATGAACAGCACAGGGCTTTGCTCCCAAGGAGATCCTTCCCCGAGCACCATCTCTTTGTGTTTTTACTGTCTCACTTGTATGGATACAATGGAGAGAATAGCCCAGGAGACCCTTTGGCCAAGCTGCTATTCCATCTGTCTTTGGCAAACCAGGAAAATCTGTGTTAGGTCTTGCCTTATGGCAAATTCAGATCTGCAGTTGCTTTTTTCCCACGCTTACTTAAGCTTCTTTGCTATGGGCACAAAAGCCTGAGGACCTCTTTCTGAGTGTGAGATACTTTTATATATTGAGGCCCTCTGGCCTTGCCTCTAGTAGATACAAACAAACATACAAACAAACAAATGAAAGAACAAAAGCCTGGCTTCAGCAATAGAAACTGGTTCAGGGCCAGGAGGCAGGAAAATATGCCAGAATGGCAAGGGTATGTTGTCTCTCCTCAAGAGATGGGTGATATTTTGTAATTCTGGGGGATGTGGGTTGATTCACCCACTTTGCATGTACTCTTTCAAAATTAATTGTTAAAAAAAAGAAATTTAGTTGGGGCAAAGCAGTTGATTTTATATGAAGACCAGTTTAAAGTTGTAATGTGACTGGAAAAGAGCTGAGAAGTTCTGATAAACTAGGAGGAACCACTTAGAAGATAAATATTGGCTTTCGTCTTAGGATAGTACCTGTAGAATGTGGAAAGTGTATAATGTCTCAGTGTCAGGTCTTGCCACACTCACTGCATCTGACTTTGGCTCGCTTTGATGTAGTTTTGTAACCTTTTCACTTCAGGTGTCCATAACCAGGACTGGCACGGACACTTCATGGGAGATTAAAGATTTAAGTAAAATGAAATCTTACGGTTCCCAGCAATGCAGGGCTTATGTTTCTTTCTTCTTGTTGTTGTTTCATAATGTTTTTTTTTCATTTTTCATTTTTATTATTAGTTACATTTTATTAACTCTGTATCCCACTCCCTCATTCCCTCCCAATCTCACCCTCCCTCCCTCATCTCCTCCCTGCTCCTTTCCAAGTCCACTGATTGGGGAGGACCTCCTCTCCTTTCATCTGACCCTGTTTTATCGGGTCTCTTCAGAACTGGCTGCAAAGTCCTCCTCTCTGGCCTAGCAGGACTGCTTCTCCCTTGGGGGGAGGGGAAGTCAAAGAACCAGCCATTGAGTTCATGTCAGAAATAGTCCCTGTTCCCCTTACTATGGGAAACCAATTGGTTACTGAGCTACCACGGGCTTCATCTGAGCAGAGGTTCTAGGTTATATCCATCCATGGTCCTTGGTAGAGTGACAGTCTCAGAAAAGACCCTGTGCCCAGATATATTTGGTCCTTGTGGAGCTCCTATCCTTTCCATGTCATACAAAATCCCCCTTCTTTCATATGGTTCCCTGCACTCTGCCGAAGGTTTTGTTATGAGTCTTAGTATCTGCCTTGAAACACTGTTAGGTAGATACTTTCAGAGGCCCTTTGCCATAGGCTACTGTCCTGTTACTTTCAACTACTAATCTTCCACTCAAATCTGGGATGACTAGGATGTATCAACAGTGAAGAGACATAGCCCAACATTGACACCTATAGCCTGCGGAGTCCTCCTAGACCCCAAAACTTAGGTATTTTTAGTGAAACAAAGCAAGATGGGTCTAGTGACATAGGCCTGTAATCCCTCCTATTCTGGATGCTAAGGCAAGGCTTCAAGGTGAAGGCCAGCCTGGGTAACTGTGGTATTCTGAGTACAAATGGTCCCCATAGGCTCACATATTTGAATGCTTAGTCATCAGGGGGTGATCCTCCTTCAGAAGTATTACAAGGCATGGCCTCACTGGAATAAGTGTAGCCTCCGTGAAGGAAGTGTATCACTGGGGGTGAGCTTTCAAAAGCCAGAGCTAGGTTCAGTATTGTTCTCTTCTGTCTGTCTGTCTGTCTGTCTGTCTGTCTGTCTATGCATCTAGATGTAGAACTCTCAGCTGCTTCTCCAGCACCATGTCTGTGTGCATGCCATTTTGCTCCCCACCATGATGATAATAGACTAAACCTCTAAACTGTAAGCCAGCCCCAATTAAAATCTTTTAAAAATAAGAGTTGCTATAGTCATGGTGTCCTGTATAGCAATAAAGCACTAAGACAGTAATTTAGTGAAACTCTGTCCTTTTAAAAATATTTTTAAATCAATTTTTGAGAATTTCATACATTCATTTACTGTATTTTGTTCAATTTCACTCTCATCATCTCCCAACTTTTCGAGGACCTGTCTTAAAGCAAAACATAGGAAAGTCTTTCAGTGAGAGTTAACAGTTAGTAAACTTGCTAAGCAAAGGTAAGAGCTATTCTACACTCTAGATTTAAGCACAGGAATTCTGAGAGACAGACACTCTTGAGAAAATACCATAGTGTGAACCTAATGCATGTGTGCAGGCTTCTTAAGAAAGACAACCACAGCAAAGTGTTTTAACAATAATATATACACATACATACACATGCACACAAAAAGCACAAATGCACACACATACTGACAGAGACATGATTTTGTGGCTTTTAAAATTACACTGTTTCAAAGATACAATTTGCAGCCAGGCTTGAAGATTAAGTTGTAGAGGAATTTTAATCCAGGAATATGGCTTCTCTGGCAAGGAATCACAGCCAAAGACCTTCTAGGTCTTCGTGATCCAGCTGGAAGGGCACACTTTTAATCCCCCCTGGCTGGAATACAGACATGCCCTTGGTACACACCTTTAATCTCAAACAATGAAAGTAAAGTTATTTATAGAAGCAAGCACCTATGTTTGAAAGTGATGTCTAATTGAGAGACAGACAAAGTGATGAATCTGAGAAAATTTGACAGAATGAGTCAGAGACAGGATATGCCTAACTCTCATGACAACAGAGACAGGAAAGAGAAGCTACTTTCTCAATTGGCAGTCAGTTGAGAGTCAACAGTTGGGAGTGAGTTGACAGGCAGTGCAGTGGAAATGAGTTGGTGGCAGTTCAGAGGTAGTTTTTACCTGGACAGATTTATAGACACAAATTGCAGAGAGAACAAGCTGGACACAGGTGAAGACAGAAGAAGCCAGGGAGTGAGGAGGAGCCACAAGATTAGAACAGATTGCTAGAGTGAGTTTGAGGCCAAACTGAGCAATTCCGTGAGAGGCCAGTTTGAACCAGTCATCTTGGAGAACAGCTGAATTGGACCAGAACAGTTCTGTTTAGGCCAGAACAGCTGAATTGGACCAGCCAGCCAGAATTCAGAAAGAGAAGAGAGGGTGAATTTATTCAGCAGTAAGCCTTGGAGACTTCAAAAGAATCATGCAAATAAAAGATATATTTATATTAAGCAAAGTCTAAAAAGGACAGTGTAAAACTTAAGTGAGATGCTTTACATATTGCTATTGTCCTAAGTAGTTGCCTAGTCAGGCCTGGTGGTGCATGCCTACAATTGGAGAAGTAGAGGCAGGCGGCTAGAGACATGGCTCAGCAGCTAAGAGCACTGACTGCTCTTCCAGTGGTCCTGTGTTTGATTTCTGCCACCTATTTGGTAGTTCATTAGCCATCTATAACTTCAGTTTGAGGGGACCTGATGCCCTCTTTTGGCCTCCACAGGTACCAGACATATATCTGGTGCAGAGATGTACACAAGTTCTATAAACTTAAAATAAAATTTTAAAAGAGAAGAAAAAGGAGGTTTCTAAGGAAGAGACAGAGGAGGAGAAGAGGCAGGAAGATCATAACTTCAAGGTCATCTTCAACTACTTCTTAGTACATTTAGACCCAGCCTGGGCTACAAGAAAGCTTGTCAAGCAAGTAAGAAACAACCTTTCTCCCAAAATATCAAACAAAAACCAAATTTTCTGTTTTTGTTTTGTTTGTTTGTTTGTTTTGTTTTGTTTGTTTGTACAGGGTCTTACCATGTATTTTTGGCTATTCTGGAACTCACTCTGTAGACCAGGCTAGCCTTGAAATCACAGAGATCCACCTGCTTCTACTTTCTGAGTCTTGGGATTAAAGGGGTGTGCCACAACACTCCGCCAAATTTCCTTTTTATAAGCAAAGTTGTAAGGGTCGTTTTCAGGTATAGGCATTAGAGGAATGTTAGTTACTGTGGTTACATTTAAGAACACAAACCTTTCGTGCTAAGCACAATTTACTTGACAACTTTGGCACATTTCTTTGAGACAGAAAAAGGGAATGCTGTCTCTGCATTTGTCATTTTGGACTTTTAGTGGAAAAAGTAGCCTAGTTTCTGGGGCTGGGGAGAATTTCTCAGAATCTCCCTAGTTTTTCCCGTCTTTCTTCCCTGCTTCCAGAACAACTTTCCACTTTGAAGCTTGATTAGAACATGGACCCAATGGTTGTATCTGAAACTCTTGAGAAATGGAAATAGAAAACTTTAAGGATCAGTAAGAACCGTTGCTATGCTCTCTCTGGGGCTAGTGTTTGAACTCTCTCCAGATCTCCATCATGCTGTTCGTCATCTGACCGTCTGCCCATGGTAGTAACAACTCTGCATAAACTCCGTGTTCGCTAACACTCTGTCTTAGTGTCCACCTGCACCTTCCCCCTGAAGCCTTCCAGGTACAGGCGGCCCACCATAAGCACTTCCTTGGGAATTTTGGCACACCAGTGTGTTGCATGCACTGGTTAATGTCTCTTACCTGACGCCGACTACTTGAGTGTAGGTGTTTTACCTTGGCATCTGCCCCTTCTGTATGAAGGCTCTGGGAAGTTGATCACGTACCATGCCTGCATTACTGTGTGATGATAAGGGCAATGGGTAGCTGGGAAGCTAGCCCGAGTTTACTTTCTGAGACTAGCATCTTCCTCTTCTGCAAGAACTCCTGGTAACAACCAGCTGGATCATAGAATTTAGCTTGTGCTTGCCAAAGTGTATGCCATAAAATGGGGGTTTGTAATTAAATAGGTTGGTGAAATGCTACATCATATACGATGCTCTTAGAATTCATAATACATATCAATATAAAGAAGTCTTCACGGAATCCTGCAGTAAAGATCCTGTCCTTCTATATTTGATCTGGGGTTTACAAGGCTTATTTAACCTTGGAAGCTACAAGTTGTCCTTGTTTATTAATACTTTTTTGGGATTTGTGTTGAAAAAGATGATTTTGTTTTTTTTTGTTTTAACTCAGGCTTTTTTTTTCTTTGTGACACAAATGATAACTTAAGTTAATATGCATTTTACAGCTGTTATAATGAACCAATTGCTTTGCATATTAACTTAGAAATAAAATGTGTTTAAATAAAAAAGCAGTTTCTCTTGTGATAAGTTTAATATCAGGTACTAATCAATTAACAAAAAGAATCCACAGTTATGAAGGTGAAAAACTACATATATTTACATTATTTTGGATTTTAGGATGCCTCCTATAGCTTTTGGTGCTGAATTTCTTGAGCTTTCAGAAAGCTTTATTATGAGGGTGGAATGAAAACAGGCTGCTGCAGATAAGCCAACACTGAGACATCATCTTCTCCCTCTTGGAAACTCTGGTCTATCATAATGGAAAAACCACCAGTTAGAAACAAACTGTCATTAATAGTGTAATTATTTAATGGACTTCAAGGTTCTGCTTTCACAGGGTTTTATTGTGTCCTTTCAATCCAGAGGTGGTTTTTTTTTTTTTTTTTTTTTTTGTCAAGACTCTATCTCTTCTCACAACGTGCAATACTCTAGGTGACACCTTGTTCTCTACAGATTTTTCTCGATTAGTATGTTTAGTTTCTGCTGAATGGAATTTATACCCTCAGTTGGACAAGACTGTCCAGGCTATTGTCACCTGTCCCTGTGTACTTTCCGTGCACACGTGGCCCCTCTCTGGCCCTCCGCAGTCTCATTGTGGCTTCTGTCCTGCAGGGGTACCGTCCTCAGTGTAAGCCTTTCCACTTCTTCCCAAGAGCTGTTTGCACTGATTGAGTTTATTATATGTGTGGGAACAACCGTTCTGCCCAACATTAGGCTAAGGGTGAAGAGATGAAGAAGACCTAGCTTCCTGATACTTTAAAGCTAATTAAATAAAGGGAAACAGGCAACTAAATGGATCATTTAAATATAATGTGGTGGGCGATAAGAGAGAGAGAAATATTACAGGGGAGGAAAGTCAAGGAAGCTTTTCTGGAGACAATGACTTGAGCCTGGAATGGCAAGTGAGAAATTAGCACCCCCACCAAAAGGCTCAAGAAACATCACAGAACAGGGGGTGAAAAGAACATAAGAGCGGGAGTCTGGGAAGGAGTGCTGTGAAACAGTCTCCTGGACACGACACGGCTGTTACACTCGAGCTCGCCATGGATGCCTGTGCACAGTAAGTCAGTCAGCATGTTAGCATGGATGGGGGAGGGCTTGTGATGTGCCATCCCTAGCTGAGGAGCTGGCAATTGGCAATTGCCCGCTGGAGAAGGGAGAATCATTTTGTTCTTCGGGAGTGTCAAGGCTGGTAGGCAGCCCACATTCTAGTGGATGTCCTCACAGCCATGTACATCCGGGCAGGACTAATCGATTTCAGTAGCCTATAAAGATACAAGAGGACGTGGAGACGGGAGGGGGAGGTGTTGGGGGGCCAAGGAACTGGGGTGCATGTGGTAACGATACATTGACTACATGTATAAAATTGTCAGAGTAAATAAAAATGTTTCTTAAAAAAATAAACAAGCAGATGAATTGGGGCCCTGTATTGAGGGAACATTTTTTAGGTAGAGGAAAGCGTGAGCGGTGGCTATTTTGGTGCTGCATTCACTGGTAAGGACCGCAGGAGCTGGCCTTCTGGACCCTGCTTGCAGACTGACTCTCTGAAGAGAGGCATGCTTCACTCATGCTTGGACCGAAGGGCAGCAAGAAGGACAGTCATCCTGCCATCTAAAATTGTCCCTTGGGGCAAGCTGAAAATGGGAACGGCAAAGCTCTCCAGTGCCCCTGGGACATTTCCCCATCTTTCCTCTGCACTTGAATAAACAATACTTGGTGTGATGGCCGTTCTTATCAGAGAGTAAGCCGTGGAACACTGAGAAAGCACTGTCACATTTCCACATGCTGTGAACAGATATCCCGATGACTGCACTGAAATGTCGTCTGCACGGTTTGACCATGCAGTCACAGGTGTCTCTCTCACGGCAGACACTGCCTTTGGTGCTACGTGTGTGCTACCGAACAATGCAGAGCAGCTTCTCCTTGCCCTGTGCCTGGTGGCAAGGAGAGGATTGATAAGATAATTGTAATGGTGTCGTGACCAGCGTGAGCAAAGTCGGATTAATAATGCTTTTTTCAGGTGTGAGTGGCAGTGGGAGCAAAAGAAAGTATCTCCAAAGAGGATGGCTGCTGAGCTAGATGCTGATAACTCTAACCACACTCACTAATGCCAGGCTTTCCTATGATAAAGAAAGGCCAGGACTGCTCAAAGTCTATCTTAGAAACTGCCACTTTTGTGTGTGAAAGCAATTTCTAATAACTAACAAAACTATGTAAAAGGTTGAATTCTTTGTTAAGAGCCCGGGAATATTTTAACGCAGGCTCCATCTGTCAGTAGGGGAGCAGCACTGTGGATTCTCAGGGGTTAGGCAATTTCACCAGAAGCTCAGCAACTGCAGCTTGTGACAAACGACTGACCCCTAAGGCCACCAACCCTGGCTGCCTGGTGTTCTGCTGGGCCCCTGCCCAGTAGTTCTTATTCTCTCACCTCGGACTGGACCACTCTACAGCCTGAGGCAGGTATTTTCATTATGATCCATAATTAAGTTGAATAGACTTTGTAATTGAACAAGCATCACCCACTGGGGACTTTTGATGGGCTTAGCTCATCAGGGTTTCAGAGGGCTGTACGAGGGAGAGGGAATGGTGGGGGCTGGCATCTCTTGCTCACTTTTACAGGCATTTATCGACACAAATCAAGCATGGGTCTGTTTTCAGATACCAGGATCTCAGTTCTCTATAGTACAGATTATGAGCAATGGTGGCTAAAACCAACCCAACCCCAAATTCCTGATCTGCAAGATGAACTTCTGTGTACTTTGTTTATGAAGCAAGCTGTTCTTGCCTCGGGACTTTCTTCTCTGGATGTTTTGTGGGCACCAGGACCTAAGTGGAACGAGACAGTCTCTTCTGGGTAGGAGCATGTGATGAGAGCAGGAAAAGGCAAAGCTACATGGCGGTGCCCTCTTCCCCAGGATAATTATTGCTTACATTCTCCATCAATCAAATTCTCAGCCAGTTCACCAATGAGCGATGAGACGCTTTCCAGTGAGGGTGCTACTCAAGACACTGTGAACAATGAATAAAGCTTAATGACTTGCATACTCAAGGGGGAAGAAAGGCAGGGTGTATAATGAGCGAGGCGAAAGGATTTGTTACTACTAGACCAAGTTTTTCTTTATAATAACAAGAGGTAGCACCAGTTCTATCAACAGAGAAAGATATCCCTAGGATTTGGTTATATTTCAAGTTTGCATATTTGTATTACAAGAAGCCATAGTACCATGCTTTATTCATTTAGAGCCCTCCAGGAGTGTTTCTTAAATTGCTTGTGTGCCAGTGGATACTTTTCTCTCTACAGTATACTTTGATATCAAGACACATGTGTGCCAGTTACAAAATAGTATGAGAAAAGACAAATGATTAAACTAGACCTCATGCAAGAGGCAGAGGTATCTGAGGAGACTTATTTTCCTTGGACACTATATTATTCATCTTTCTTTTGCTGTGATACAATATCCAAAGCAATAGGCTTAAATATTGGAAAGATGCATATTGTCTTAGAGTTTGAGATGCTTTTATTCTTGGGCCCAGTCCTGTTGCATTAGGCAGCATAGTACATCACGGTAGAAGTTTAAATTGGAGGTGACTGCTTACATCCTGACAGCTTGGAAGTAAAAGAGGAGGGACCATTTTCACAATATCCCCTTTTAAAGGAATTCCCCAAATGACCTAACCTCCTTTCCCATGGGGCCCTACCTTCTGAAATTCCCCCCCGTCTAGCAACAAAACCACAGGCTGGTGATAAGCCTGTGATACACAGGCTTTTGGGGAAAATTGCAAATCTGAATGTAGCAGCCACAACAGAATGGGAGAGTTCAGACAAGTGTGGACTCTAGGATAGCTGGGACTCGAGTTCAAAGTTCAACGCTGCATGTGTCTGTCAGCCAAAGGGACCATTTTAGTGCCCAGAGAATGATGTAGCAGAGAAGCCGGGTGTGAGGAACTGGGGGTTGAACGCCCTCCATAAGGTGGAGATGCCAGGCAGGTACTGGCCAAGAGCTGAGTTGGCACAGGCAAAGAAGATGGCTACAGAGGGATGTGTGTGTAAAGGTCTGGAAAAGCTTGGATGAAGAATTAGATGCTGATTGGGAGTTCGTGGAAGATATATGAAGTATCTCTACGCTGTAAATGATGGAGTTTTAATTAAAGTGTCTCAAACATTTCAATAGATATCAAAGGCTCATGAATAAGATTTGTGCCAGGAAATGCTTACAGGTTTCCTCTGAAATTACGTGAGTGGTTCTGATTATCATAAAACAATGAACAAAGCCCACATGTCCACTGACATGTGATTTTAGGACTGGTTCTTCTTTTAAAATCTGGAATCTGTAAGGGTTCAAGAAGTTCCCCGCTTTCACTTAAAAGAGCACACTTATAATAGGGGCTTTGTCAAAAAATCTGTACAATGTGTGGTAATAGAGGTGCCAACTAATTTGACCGTGGTAGTCATTTCATAATATACATGCATGTCAAAGCAGCACATTGTGCGTCATGAGCGCATACAATTTGCACTAATCTATTAGAACTCTGTAACTCTGAAAAAATTTCTCAAGAGGTATGAGTTATCAAAACAATTTTTTGGGGCTTGCTTATGGCAGGAAAGAATGGGTAGAAAATTTCAGTGTGTTACCAAGCAGATTAGGACGCATCTGTGTGTTTTCTCTCGGGAATTCCTGCTTGTGGCGTCCTGACAGCACGGTGGCTAAAGAGAAGGCTTTCTGCTAGGAAATAATCAGCACAAGTACAGAAAGGTTGTGCACGATCTGTCTAGGACCTGTCCGTAAAACCTAGGCCAGTCTAGGACTTCTGTTAACCCAAGAGATTTGAGCTTTGTCTTGTGGCCACTCTGACTTGTTACACCATTAGTTTGCCATTGGGCAGCTAGAAGGAAATTTCATTATGCAGAGATTCTGCACTCCTTTACAAACCACACCATGCTTTAGCTCTCGGTGGTCTGGGGTTGCAGGCAGTGTGAGGAGTGACTGTACAAATAGCCACAGCACACGCTGCATGCATTTCGGTCTGGGAGTTCCAGCATGGACCGAAGAGCAGGTGGTGAGTTTCTTATACAAAATTTAATAGCCAATTTCTGTACCTATTCTTATCAAAATGTCGACAATCATAGGACTCCTCTGATTCTCATTGCAATGTAAATTTATATATTGTAATATTTGTTTTGAAAATTTATATACCGGCTCACCATATGAGCATGTTCTCATTGCCTACTCGGGCCTTTGAGCAATTTGCAGTCTTTTGTTAGCAAATAAAGGCCTTCAGAGGCTCCTATTTTGAGCCCAAGTTTACCAGCTGCTATCCACTGCTGGGCCTCATTAGGGGCCTGCTGCTCCGCTGAGAACCACACCACATGCTTCACCCTCTCCTGTCTACACATTAGCCTGTTGCTGCTCTTTAAATTACCTGGTACAAAGGCCTGCTCTCTTTCTCCACAGAGAGCTCCCACTCCTGTCCAGTTTGAAGAGGCTCTATATCATGATCTCTCAAACTAATTAAGGTTCGTGGGCAGGCCACAGGTTGCTGCGGAGGGACTTCCTGGGGCCTGATAGCCATGAGGGTTTTCTTCTCATTTTATCCTTCGCCCCCACTTTTTCCCCCAGAAAATTACTACTGCTGTATCTCATGTTCAAAAGCCCATTTTTAAAATGTAAAAAAAAAGGCTTCCTCTGATTGATCTAGAGATGTAAGCAATTATGCACTTCAAAAATATGAATTAAAAATATTTGAAATAAAAATATAAAGTATTTACAAGGGTTAGGCTGATACATAACCAGGAAAGTATTTCCATAAATAGCAGATTAGATCCAGTATTTATGCTAATTGGCAGCTAATTTATATATTTAAACCAAAACCATGAAAACTTCCCTACAAATTTTAGGAGAATTTGTTTGTAGTTTAATGGATTGGGAAATGGATTAAATAGTGTTGGTTTCTTATACCAAATTATCAAAGAAAAATTTCAAGTTTCCTTGGAAGAGAATTTGATATTTTCAGTTACAAATTTTGAGAAGAGAGTGTTCCATTGTGGGTGTTCTTTTTTCTTTTTTTTTTAAACAAAATGAGTTGATGAAAGCCTGTGTCAGCACAAAAGGTAAACTATTGAATAATGCTTCATTAAAAATTATGGTTCTCAGAAGGACTCCGTCATGTGTCAGAGCTCTCTCAGAGGCTGGTGTGTCATCCAGCTAATGGGTACTCCACTGGGCACCGAGAGAGGCAGGCAGGTTTGAGTTAGGAGGAGGGTCTGGCCGGCTGGCTTTCTGTACCTCTCAGCACACTCCAGTGTCTCATACCCGCTCCTTCTGTGGACCCTCGAGTATCGTTTCTTTCTGCTTTCCTCTCCTTGCTGCTATTTGTTCTTCTGTGTTTCATGAGAATCATACCTACTTACTGAAATGTAGCTTCACATTTATTCCCGTTCTAACATTTTGGGGGGAACTGCCTGACTGCCTTGTTTCCCCCTCCTCTTTTCTCAGGCCTTCTTTTACGCCATCCTTCTTTTCTGTTTAATGCTTTCCACCAGTCTGGCTGACCTAACAGACACTGTTAGCCACTGTAGTAAAAAGAACAATACCCCCTTTCCTCACCCAACTTCAGATATGCTAGGAAACATTTTGAACAACTTATATGTACCTAATTTGTGAGTGTAAACAGCAAATATATTTGCCTATGACAGCTTAATAAGGACAATATGTCATCAAGCACGCTCTTACATGGGGAGATATTCTGCTTAACGCATCTATACTGGATTAGTGAAACAAATCATTCCTGAATCATGTTTATTTACATTTGTGAGTGAAGAGCTGATGGTAGATATATCTGCTTTTTGCTGTCTGCAAAGCGTCAGAGAGACAGTACATGCATTGATGAGCAGGACAGTATATTTAGATCATACCATGCAAACATGGGTTTGAACAAGCACTTTTTAAAATGCCTGCTGACAGGGACAGAGACTGCGCAGCCTCAGCGGTAACTCTGATTACAGAGTAACTCAGCAAATGTTGATCAGAGAGGCGCTTTCAGGGGCTCATGGGCTCTGTTGTGTCCTGTGACAGGGCAGAGTAGGCAAGGGGAAAAGATGGTGTATCTTACTCTTGGAAGATGGCCATTATATATTAATTCAAAAATATTTACTAAGAAATTACTGTGCACCAGGCATCGTTTTTAGATGTTTTCAGAGCAACAACGAAAATGGAGATATGCCCTCATGTAGCTCGAAGGCTGGTAGAAAATGGAGACGAGCAGAAATTACCCTCTGTGTGCTAATTGGAGTGATCATGGCCAAAAGCACAGTGTGCTGAGAAGACAGATTGGTTCTGCAGGTAGCAGAAATCATCCATGTGTGGGTTGGAGAAAAAGGCCTGGGGACTTTGGCCTTCACTCTTCTACTGGGAATTTTTGGGTCTGGAAGTATCAACCTTCACCTGTGGTTCTAGAAACAACTATTGCTGTGGTTATCTCAGAACTGAAGACTCTTTTACTCTTTGCTACACCAAAGTCCTAGTGTGATGTCACTGCGTGGTGTATGGCAACATATAGGCCATTTGAAACTAACCTGTAAGACATCATCAGACTTTAGTTGCTATCTCCTAAAAGGATGGCCTGGGGCTAGGGATATGACTCAGAGTTTAAGAGCACGAATTACTCTTTCAGAAGACCTGGGTTCAATTCCTAGCACTATCTTGGCAGGTCACAATTGTCTGTGACTCCAGTTCCAGAGGATATGAGGCCCTTTTCTGGCCTTTGAAGGCATTGCACACATGTGGTGCACGGACATACATGGATGCAAAACACCCGTTCACAGAAAAAGTGAAACGAGGGAAAAGAGGCTATTCTTCTCAAATCACATCACTTCACTCATTCTCTCTTAAAAAATTAGCAAAAACTCAATGAAATGTTCTAATAACTAGATTACATTTTAATATGTCCCTAGTTGTTTTAAGAAGGTCTTTTTTTCTTCTTTTCCTGCATCCCTTTCTTCTTCTTTCTCTCTCTCTCTCTCTTCCTTTCTTTCTTCCTTCTTTTTTTCCCTTGAGACAGGATCTTGCTATGCAGCTCTGGCTGTCATTGATGACTGGTGGGGACTCTCTGTCTTGGCTATTGTTTTTTTTTTTTCCTGGATCATGTTTGAGGCTTGACCCTGAAGCAGATCACCTAATCTTATAAATCACCTTTTGATAGAATTATTCTGATTTTAAATACAAGAACACAGACATTCTGTGAAGTTTGAAAGTTCTAATTTGACAGAACTAATTTGAACATTTTTGTATAGATAGCAGGAAGGAGACTTGACCAAAAACCATACTTTCCTGATTCCAAAATGCAGAGTTTTTCCAGGCTTCTATATATCTACCAGGAGGAAGGGCGATAAGGGTTTTCCACAATTGCATTTGCTCTTCTGATCAAGTGCTCTAACCGAGGCTCACATTTTTAATTTCTAAGAGGTGTGAATTAACAAAGTGGAAATCACAAAGGAAGAAAACTCTTCAAAGCAAAGCATGGGTGGCAAAGCTAGAGACAAGGATACCTCCTTCTGCCTGGGAACCTCTGTGCAGCTTCCCCAGGCTTGTCATCCCAAGCTCTCTTCTTCTGGCTTTTATATCTTCTCCTTCTGTCACTACCACTGAAACTGGGTTTCTCTCTGGTACCACAATGTCTGGATCTCTTTATTTTTCCCTTGCCTGTAGGGTATTTGTTCTCACTCCTTTGCACAGTCCTTGCATAATGGCCTTTCTAAGACTTTACTTGATAGATTGTTTTGGACTAAGAATTTGGGGATAGTAAGAAATGTAAGATTATTGGAAGTTGTGGCTGTGGAAATTTGGGTGGATGTGTAAAACTGCCTGGTTTATTAATGACCAAGAACCATTTTGTATCAGGGAGGAAGAATCTGGGAGTTAATGCTAAGACGTTCTACTTTAGTGATATACACAAGTTCCTGCAGAAATGTGCAAACTCTTTCTGAGTTGTGCCAGAAAAGGAACTTCTATGTTCTTAGCTGATGTGAGAAGGCAAGACACAATGCGGGCAGGCCTGTGAGGGTTCAGTGGTCTGGTTTTGAGCCCACAATGATGCCAGAGCATCCAACATCTTTGCTTAGAGAATACCTTGGGGTATAGTTAGCTCTCATAATGATAGGGCTGGGAGAGTCTTTGGAAATATAATCTCAAGTAAAGTAACAAAGTGATACTCAATTACGTAACTACAATTTTGTATCTCCTTGGCAGACTGATGGGAGAGGGAGGGGTTAGAAATGGAGGAGTGCTGTGATTTGTTCAGGTGCCTAGAAAATTTGGAAGAGGGAAAAACAAACCACCTGTGAACAGAATGCCCTGCCTGTTCTGGCTAGACCTCTGAACAGGAATTGGCAGGGCATCTGGGTAGAAAGTGCACACATGGGGCCTGTTTCAGGGTTGTTGGACCTGGGAGGGTCAGCTTTGCTGCTGCTCACGGCAGGAAGCCGTCTCCGCCTCTCCCTGTCAATACAGATGGCGCACAGGGGAGTTTGTGTTGACTCTCTGCAGCCTTGTATTAGGCAAAGACATGTTTTCTCTGCACATGTCCATTCTCTGCATGGAACAAGGTGCCTCAAGCAAAGTCAGAAAGACATTGATTATCCAAGCTGTGACAAGTTCATCGGTTTTGGATGGGAAACTGCACACCCCAAATTCATTCTCAAATAAATTCGGTTTTCTTCCAGGCGAAAGTCTCTTATCTTTTTAGACTTTTTGGTGTTTTTTTTTTTGAGGCTTAGCTCTATTGGGAATGAATTGACATGAAGTGTACCCATCAAACCTGACCCAATTTCTGGCTTTCTTAAAAGGTTGTTGAGGGAGTTTGACAAGTAGTATTCCCAGGATGTTAGGTCATGATGGAAAGTTACTAAGGATGACAACTGTTCTGGAGGATTTATGCTTCTTTCCCACCCATGTGTTGAAGTTCTAACCCTCAGTATGTAATATTACCTCACAGTCCTCATACCTGATATTTGGAGAGAATCGTTAAAGGTACAATGATGTTGTTATGATGGCCTGTAATCCAGTGTGAATGGTACCCTTGTAAGAGGAGAAATATGGAGCCATGGAGAGAGCCTAGGATTCTATACACATAAAGAAAAGTCCATGTGAGGCCTGAGTGAGACAGTGACTGTCTGAGGACCACACTGCTAACCGATCCTGGAAGATAAGCCCCCAGAACTATGGAGAGTAATAACCTTCTGTAAAATAATCCAGCCTACAGCATTTTGTCATCATAGCCTAGAAAATAATAGAGCAGATTTTACCCAACTGTATAAAGGAGTATTTTCTTTCTGATATCTATCTATCTATCTATCTATCTATCTATCTATCTATCTATCTATCTACCATCTATCCCTATCATTTATCTATAGCTATCATCTATGATTTATCATCTTTCTATTGTATTTATCATCATTTATCATCAACTGTCTATTTGTTTATCTATCTACCTATCTATGTATCTATGTATCCACCTATGTATGTATGTATGTATGTATGTATGTATGTATCTATCTATCTATCTATCTATCTATCTATCTATCTATCTATCTATTATCTATCCCATATGAAACTTGTCCTCATGACAATATGAGGACATGAAATATGTCCTCATATTTGCAACCATCTAGCATCTAGTCTCCTAAGTGTTGGAGGATTACAGGCATGTATCAGCTTCATTAATACTTTAATGTCCACTTCATTAATATTTTAAACTAGGAAAGCATTATAAAGATATTTCTTTGTAGAAAAATTTGAATGTATAAAGTAAGTAGGACGTTACAATAAATCTCCACGCACTGGTCACTCAACTCAGTGACTTACATCACAGATTATCTGTTCTGCTCACTCTGATGTCATTCCTCCCCAAATTACCCTCAAACAAAGGCCAAGCACTCCACCTTTTCATCTAAACCAACATCTAATATTTTATAATAAATCTTTAGTATGATACATATATAGCCACTATTTCAATTACATTTGTTTTTCCGTAAATGTCCTAATTTCCTTTGAGCTAGTGTTTTACTATGTGGTCCAGGCTAGCCTTGAACTTTTGGTAATCTTTCTACCTCTGCCTGTGAATGCTGTGGCTACTGGTTGGGCCACTATGCTGGGTTTCAATGTGGTAGCATTTTGAAAGTTTCCCCGGGGGCTTGGGAGATGACTCAGTTGTAAAACTGCTTGCTGTGCTGGGGAAGGAACTGTGTTCTAATCCTTGGCAGCAAAATAAAAAAAATGGGCACAGTGTTGGGAAAAGTAGCGGGTAGAGAGACAGGTGGATTCCTGGGGAATTGAGAGACAGGTGGACTCCTCGGGAGTAGAGAGATAAGTAGATTCTTGGAGCTCAGTCTAGCCAATCAGTGAAAGAGAAAGGGTAAAAAAAAAAAAATCATTTTTTTTTTTCACTGAAATTAGGATCCATATATGTTCTACTCATTGACATTAGAGATGAGTGTCAAGTAATTTATAATCCACAGGTTTCTCTTTTCATTTTTGTTTTCGTTGTTTATTTGCTGAAGGGTTTGTGCTGACTGTTCTGTAGTTTAATGTTGCCTATACTTGGCGACTCAAAGATATGTCTTTCTCTCTGTGTTTCTTATGAAATTTACAGCTGCATCTAGTGGTTTAGCCAAATTCAAGTTCAATTTTCTTTCCTTTTTTCATAAGACTACTGTGGTGGTTTGAATGAATGTGGCCCCATAGGTTCATATATTTGAATTCTTGTTCACCAGAGAGTGGAACTGTTTGAGAGGTTTAGAAGGATTATGAGGTGTGGCAGTTGTTAGAGTAGGTGTGGCCTTGTTGGAGGAAGTGTGTTACTGGGGTGGGCTTTGAGGGTTCAAAGGCACATGCTATGCCCAGTCTCTCCTTTTCTCTCTGCCTACAGATCAGGATGTAGTTCTCAGACACTGCTCCAGTGCCTGTGTGCCACTATGCTCTTGCCATGATGGCTAGAGCCTAAACCTCTAAAACTATTTAGCAAGCCCCCAGTTAAGTGCTTTCTTTTAAAAGTGTTGCCTTGGTCATGGTCTCTCTTCACAGCAGGAGAACAGTGAGTAAGACAACTCTGAGGTGATAAGACTGTGAGGTGACTAACTCTAGAATGCACAGTATGCTTGGTTAATAGGCATGGACAATGCTCACATCATTGTTTTGTAAGTGGTTCAGAGTGGTGATATTATTGTACTATTATTTGATTGTTTTCCAGTTAAATGTTCTAGTATCTTATAAAGATGACTAATTTGGAGTATCATTGGTCCTAGGCAATCTGTGTATGCTTATACTTCTATCACTTGGGAGACAAAGGAAAAAGGAACAGGAATTCAAGGGCAGCCTTAGCTACATAATACCCTGACTCAAAACAAACAAACAAACAAACTGAAACCAAAACCCACCCAAAGAGTAGCATTACTGATTTGTAGTTCTAAGCACACTGATTTGTAGTTCTAAGCACGTGTGATATGTTTCAATCTGCTGCAAGTATTTTTAATGACGTTGAGCATGCCTCATTTTAGGCCAGTGAATCTTGGCAGATAGGATTCTAAGTTCTTTTGAACTGAGCCTAGTAATCTCAGAGAGTTTCTGAGCTACATGTTTGGAGAAGATATTCTGGGCTTGAGCCCATTTTTAGCCCATACCCTGGAGAGATCCCTGCACCCTGTGTGCCACTACGGTGGTCACTGGGAGGGCTTAATCACTCCTTTCCTAAAATATTAAGAAAAGAAGTTTGTATTGTGAACCCAGACGATGATGGCATGTAGTCCACATTCTCAACGTCTTAAAAAATCCCTTTTCTTCAGTAGGGCCAAGGCAGATGAATGTTGGGTGTTCTTTCTTTATTTGTTCTGTTATTCCATACAAACTCTAATGGAAACAGTAACATTAATTGCTGCTTAGTTAGGATTTCTATTGCTGCGAAGGGACCCCATAACTATGGGAACTCTTATAAAGGAAAAAAATTTAATCTTGACTAACTTACAGTTCGGAGGCTTAGTCCATTGTCATCATGTGGGAAGCATGGTGGCATGCAGGTGGACATAGTGCTGGAGGAGCTGAGAGTTCTGCATCTGGATCCACAGGCAGCAGGAAGAGACTGTGCTGCACCAGGCCTGGCTTGAGCTTCTGAAACCTCAAAGCCCAGCCCTGCAGTGACACACTTCCTCCAGCAAGGCCACACCCCCTAACAGTGCCACTCTGTACAGGGCCATAGGAGCCATTTTTGTTCAAACCACCACAGTTGCCCTGGTGATCATCAATATAACCAGTTCAACCTTTAATTTCTTTCATAGAATTGTTTGGTGACTTTTATGTGCTATCTACTATAAAATAGCATAAGTGTGATTATTCGGGATAGTTTGATGGTCATAGTTTAAATAATTTGGTCTACTTTTTCCAATCATGCCAATAAATGTTTGGAGTATAGTCATTAATATATGCAGTCTCCCCATTGGAGGAATTTACTCTAGTGAAGAAACATAGTAATGACAATCACAGTGGAAGCAGGACACATTGATGTATACACATGTAAACTGCTACCAGTTCCCCAAGGAACTCAACTCTGCCTTGGGCTGGGCCAGGAGTTTGCCAAGGAAGTGACAGATGCATTGTTGCTGAAAGGATGATTAAGGGTTTCCCAGATAGAGAACCAGGAAAAGGGCATCAGAGCAGGTGTGACAGTTGTTGTTGTTGGCTATTCAGTGGCCATTCAGTTTCTTCCTTGTTGTCCTCACTTTCCCCCATAATGAAGGCTGGAAATACTGGATTCTTTCACACATTTTTTTTATAGTTAGGACTGGTCATGAGATACCATTTTAGACAAGTTGATAGAAAGTTGCATTTTCTGGGTGGAAATGGAGGGCACTTCTGGAAAGAATAAATGGAGATGGAAAGATTGGATCTGTTTCCTGGAGAATATGCTATGTGAGTTTATGATTTGACATTGAGGCACTCCCCCCTTACACCCCTGGGATGGAAGGCCTGAGGATAGATAAGAAAAACTGCCGAGGAAGCAGGTGACAAGCTAGTAAGGCACAATCTTACGGCCCTTTTGTGGAAAATGAAGTGTGTTAATTTTCGATCTGTTGTTGATCAGAGATTCAGTTCATGGTAGATAAATGTGGCCAGTATGAAGTCCAGGTTGTTGGTCACTGCATTTGCCAGGTAAGCTGTATCATTGTGGTGTGTGGGCACACAGATGGAGACCACGTCTTAGGCTTTTGTTAGAGAAGATCCGCTTCTTTACTCTGTGAAGTAATTTCATGTCAGATTTGTGGACGTCTCAATCCTCCGCTGTAGAACATTTTATTTCCTGAAGCTCAAATCCTCTAACATGTCAAGATATTTCTGGGACAAACAGATTTTGGATTTTCTCAAGTAGAAAGGGTTGGGGAAGTTGTCACCCTGCATTGTGTCACTTTGAAGGGTGACAAACTCTAAGGCTTAGAAAGGACTTAGGCCCTTCAGTAAGTATTTGCAGCATTCTGGTCTTTTCTCTGTTGGCCATGATGTTGCTGAGGCAGGACAGTGTGTGCTGCCTGACTGTTGCACTGCTCTTATGGAAGAAGTCGTTAGACCACCGGTGTAAGGAAGAACATCTGCAAGCTAAGAGGAAAAGAAACAACAATAAGTAAAAAATGTGTGTTGTTTCTGTAAATAAAGTAAGCATGTAATATATTCAAGGCACTCTTCAAAGATTTTTGGAGCTGTAAGCCATCACAAACCCTGCTTCATAGAAGAGCATCCTGGGGCACAGAGACTGTAGTGATACGTCCCATTCACCTGGTCACTTGGCTTTATCAGCGGTGGACCTAGTTCAAATGCATACAGTCTGGCTGAAGAGGCCATATTCTCCCTCCATGGATTTATATTTAAGAGGAAAGTCCCTATAAAACATGCATTCAAGACATAGTCTGTGGTTTTATTTTCTGAAAGGATGTGCGGTGGCCTGCTTTTCTTGAACTCCCCAGGCCCTTATAGTTTGTTATGACATTATTAATAACTGTCTTAACAATCGAGCCTTCTTTCTTGAGCTGCACAGTGGCACAGCTGTGTAGGAAGATCAATTAGAGTTTAACAAAGAGATGCTAATTGTTTATGGATGCATCAGGAAGAAAAGATTTCAGATGTTATTGTTATGCTTCCTGAAGGCAAGATGGAAGTGGTGGCAGATATTTACGATGGTTTTATTTGGTATCCCTCTGCTAACTGTTCTGTAAGCTATAATTGACAGCAATGCTCTATACAATCTTGTTTCGTACAAGCTTCAGATATTGCTCTGCTGTATACACAGGATGATGGGCTTTTCACAGCTCACAGAAACCAGTGAAGTTTAGCTGTCTTTAAGGGAGATGGGAAAAATATTGTATTAGGCCTTCTTAAAGGACTGTATCTTGTTTCTTTTTAGAGAAGTGGGCTGCTTATTTTTTGATTGTTAGTCATTGGCTACTATTGATTGGGATGATACAGATTATATGGGAATCCAATGATGGAACAAATACTTTCAAAATGAAGCTGGTGAGTATTTATATGAAAGTAATGTCCTCTTTTATCTAGATTTGTCAGAGCTGTTATATCCTAATGTGGTGGCTTTCCCAAGATTTCTCTTAAGGAAGGATAATAGTTTGGGTGTTATGTGTTATTTCCAGCAATTACAGTATCTTTATAGGTATGATTAAACAAAGGCTCCCCTACTTAGTGGGATCGTTAGAAAAGGGTACACTTTTCATTAGCAATGACTTTATATTATGACCAGAAAGGAGTTGGGTTCTTCCTTCCTTCCTTTCTTTCTTTCTTTCTTTCTTTCTTTCTTTCTTTCTTTCTTTCTTTCTTTCTTTCTTTCTTTCTTTCTTTCTTTCTTTCTTTCTTTTTTCTTCCCCTTTCCCTCTTTCTCTCTTTTGAGACAGAGTCTCTGTATTATGTAGCTCTGGCTGTCCTGGAACTTGATATGTAGACCAGGCCTGCCTCTGACTTCCCAGTGCTGGATTAAAGGCATGCGACACCACAGCCAGCTGAAACGAGTTAGGCGTCTGGATGCCTGGTCTGCACGCCTTTATCCCAGAGGCAACTGAGGCAGTCACATCAGAGCCCTGGTGGTCATGCGAGGCAGTTCAGCAAACACTGTAGAAGGCATGGATGTTTTTACGTTGCTACGGTTATGTGAATTTCACACTAAGGTCAAGGTAGGGTCACGTATATCTTCAAGGAGGGTACTTTTGATGCCACTGTTAAGTATATAAAGTACATGAACAATAAGCTGTGGATTATTTACCTTTTCCCTCAAGACATTTATAAACAAGTTCTATGGTTTAAAAACGTTTGTGTCATTCAAGGAGCGCCTATATACAAAGGCATTCTCCATATGTGGAGTTGCCTAAGTGTGGAAATATGTCGTGGTTTTCCTGATTGTAGAAGGTTTGAAATCCACATTAACTTTGTAAAATTATCAAATTTTTATCTTACAAGCCTTACATAAATCCTGGGGTTTGCTTAGACTTACTTGGGATACCACAAGATACTGTCAGCTGTAGAGGAATTTTAATTCATAACGTGGCTGCGCTGGAAAGAGATCCCAGCCAAAAACCTTTTAGTTCTGTGTCATCTGGCTGGAATACAGACATGCCTTAATCCCAGGAGACAGAGGCAAACAGATCTTGGACTTCAAAGCCTGTCTGGTATAGAATAAGTTTCAGGTAAAGAAAAGCTTGGGTCCAGGCATGGTAGCACAGAAGACAGAGGCATGCAGATCCCTGAGTTCTAGTCAGTGTTTTTCAGTCAATTCTGTTGAGTCAGTGAGCTGAGAGGCAGTGCAGTGGAGCTGAGTTTATGGCAGTTCAGTTCGTGAAACCCAGAGGCAGTTTTATTTTATAGAGACAGGTTGAAGAGGGAAAAAGCTAGACACAGGTGAAGATGAAACGAGCCAGAAAATGAAAAGGAACCAGAAGATTAGAACAGATTGCTAGAGTTAGTCCGAGACCAAGCAGAGCAATTCAGTGAGAAAGTGAGGGAATCCAGTTTGAATCAGTCAGCTTGGAGAGAAGTTTGAGCCAGAACAGCTGAGTTGAACCAGCCAGCCAGAGTTCAGAAAGAGCATGAAAGATTGAGCTATTCAGCAGGAAGTCTCAAAGGCTGAAAACATTCTAGGCCTAGATTAGATTGTATGGAGGGTAGAAGCTTCCTGGCCTAGGCCTAGGCTAGCAGATGGAGTATACCTCAGAGCTAGTAATTAAATCAAGCAAGTAAAAGTTACTTTAGCAGCAAACGATTTAAAAATAGTATTCTGGATGTAAGTCCTTTATCTTTCAAAGTCTATACCTTGTTTTTATTTTTTAGGGACACTCCAAAACAAATTTTATTAGCAAATTATAATAAGACTGATAAAAGAAAAATTAAGATTAGGGCTGGGGAGATGGCTCAGTGGTTAAAGGACAAAGGATTAGCTGAATTGCCACCAAGCCTAAGGATCTGAGTTCTGTACCCAGGACCCACATGGCAGGACAGGTTGTCCTCTGACCTCCATGTACACGCCGTGTGTGTGCCTATACACACATACACACATGCACACAAACGTAACAGTAAGATTTTTAAAGGATTTAAGATTATCTCAGCCAGAATAACAATAAGAAAATACCAAATACCAAAACGTGTATGATACAGTAAAAGCAGTACTTAAGCCATGACTTTAAATGCTAAAAAGACTTTTAACATTTAATTTTTTCCTCCTTTTTAATTTTTATTTTTTTATACTAATTACAGTTTATTCACTTTGTATCCCAGCTGTAGCTCCCTCAATCTCTCCCAGTTCCACCCTTCCCTCATCTCTTCCCATGCCCCTCTCCAAGTCTACTGGGAGGTCCTCATCTCCTTACATCTGACCCTAGCCTATCTGGTCTCATTAGGACTGCCTGCACTGACTTCCTCTGTGGCCTGGTAAGGCTTCTCCCCCCTCTGGGGGAGGTGATCAAATGGTCAGCCACTGAGTTCATGTCAGAGACAGCCCCTGTTCCCATTACTAGGGTACCCACTTGGACACTGAGCTGCCATGGGCTACATCTGTGCAGGGGTTCTAGGTTATCTCCATGCATGGTCCTTGGTTGGAGTATCAGGCTCACAAAAGACTGTGTGCCCAGATTTTTTGATTCTGTTGCTCTCCTTGTGGAGCCCCTGTCTTCTCCAGGTTTTACTATCTCTTTCTTCTTTCATAAGATTCCCTGCACTCTGCCCAAAGTTTGGTT
>REGO01000192.1:2257501-2300381 GCA_010120015.1 Rhombomys opimus
GGGAGGCAGGGGTAGATGGATCTCCATGAGTCCGAGGCCAGCCTTGTCTATAAAGTGAGTCCAGGACAGCCAAGGCTACACAGAGAAACCCTGTCTTGAAACAAGCCAACAAACATGAAATCATAAGTTCAGGACCTATGAAAGGATGCATTTTCAGAAATATCTGCACAGTTTTAGGAAGGTGGCATATGTGTTGGGGCTGAAGAGGGTTAGTTCCATGTCTCAGAAGTCTGGGAACTATTTCAGGTGGACTGGAGACTTCATAGGGCTTAAGAGGATGGCTCAAGTGAAAGTCTGCACAGCGAAGGACTCTGGGAGTACAATGGAATAGCCTGTTTCACTGGACTTTAGGCAGATTTGGATGTTGGGGCTTACCCCATTCATAACGGGCTGATATTGGGCTTAAGAATAGTCTTAAATGAAAGAAGCGTTGCCTGCAGAAATGAATAAATGACAGAAACATCTTGAATGTACTTGATCATCCTGTGTGCTGATTCAATAATGATTTCTTGACTTGTCGAAGGACTGAGCAGACTTCAGCCTACGTGATAGGTTTCAAGAATTTAATGGCGGTGGCAGAGCTGCAATATGTGCGGGCTAATATTCTATCCCCTTTTGTGAGTACTTGAATGAGTCTATTTAATAATGTCCTCAGAAGAGGAGGCCATAAAAGTAATGTAATAACTGTGTTAATCTAGAGAGAGTTGGCTGCGACTGGCTTTTGCCTGCAAAGGCTGCTTTGCCTCACACAGCTTAGGGCAGGTGTATTGTGTCCCTTTAGAAGTGTGAGTCAAGTGTGGCTACAGGGCTGGTGAATCAGGCACTTAGGATTCTTTCCCCAAACCTCTGACAGCAAAGTGTGTAATTCTATTAGTGTTGGGTATGGGTTGGCCATGGAAAAGAGGCTGTGAGCCTTTGCTGTGAGCTGCTGATCATTCGTTCCAGCTTGAAGAGGAGCCCTGGCGACTGTTAAGAGGGAAAGCAGTGGGGAATTCACTCTTCTCTGAACAAGTTTTAAATAAAGAATTTTGAAGCTCTTTTACACTGAGTCACGTTAAGTATTTTAAGCAGGGTTAGGGGAGGTCTTTGAGGACTTTTTGTTAACCTGGTTCTATTTGTTCAAGAAATCACCTAATTTCAATTTATTATTCCATGGCTCACCAGGGCTGTTTTACACAAATAAAGACGTTGACTATGTGGAATTAAGGTTAAAGTGAGGCATATCTATTTTTCCCCATTTTATCTTCAGTCATTCACCTAAGTTTAGAGAAGGCTCCCCAGGCAAAGCAGTCATCTGAGCAACTTACGTCATACATTTACATAAACAGAAGCTTATTTAAGAGAAAAAAGTATCATTAAGCCTAATATAGTAGGTGTCAAAGAGTAATTGCTCACATAGGGTAGGTTTATTTTATAAAGAAAAAGTTGTTCAAGATATAAATCTGACAAAAATTTCATTTTGTCAACAGATTAAAGGAAAAACAAACCATACAACTTTGTAATTAAACCTGTAATTAAACCTCTACACTAAACCTGTTAGAAGAAAAAATGGGGAAGAGCCTTGAACTCATTGGCACAGGAGACAACTTCCTGAACAGAACACCAACAGCACAGGCTCTAAGAGCAACAATCGATAAATGGGACCTCATGAAACTGAAAACCTGTAAAGCAAAGGATACTGTCAACAGAAGAAAACAACAGCCTACAGATTGGGAAAGAATCTTCACCAACCCTATATCTGACAGAGTGCTAACTTCTAGAATATATAAAGAACTCAAGAAGTTAAAAAGCAACAGATCAAATAATCCAATTAAAAATGGGGTACAGAGCTAAACAGAGAATTCTCAATACAGGAACATCAAATGGCAGAGAATCACTAAAGAGATGTTCAGTGTCTTTAGTCATCAGGGAAATGCAAATCAAAATGACCCTGAGATTTCACCTTACACTCATCAGAATGGCTAAGATAAAAAACACATGCTGGAGAGGATGTGGAGAAAGGGGAACCTTCCTCCATTGCTGGTGGGAACATAAACTTATACAACCACTTTGGAAATCAATCTGGTGCTTTCTCAGACAATTAGGAATAGTGCTACCTCAAGAGCCAGCCATACCACTCCTAGGCATATATCCAAACTATGCTCAAGTATACAACAAGGACATTTCCTCAACCATATTCATAGCAGCTTTATTTGTAATAGCCAGAATCTGGAAACAACCCAAGTGTCCCTCAGTAGAGGAATGGATACAGAAATTGTGGTACATTTACACAATGGAATACTACTCAGCAATTAAAAACAAGGAAATCATGAAATTTGTAGGCAAATGGTGGGAACTAGAAAAGATCATCCTGAGTGAGTTATCCCAGAAGCAAAAAGACACACAGGGTATATACTCACTTATAAGTGGATACTAGACATATAATATAGAATAAACATACTAAAATCTGTACACCTAAAGAAGCTAAGCAAGAAGGAAGATCCTGGGTAAGATGCTCAATCCTCTTTCAGAAAGACAAATGGGATGGACATCAGAAGACGGAGAAAGCAGGCATTTGTTCTTTATAAGGGAAGCTGAGGTGTGAGGACTAGTGAACCAATAAATGATGGATGATGGCCAGATTACTTGTAAGGGAGGGTAGGAGGAGATGACTCTTTATGGCTGTCCATCAGTCAGACAGAAGAATCCAAGAAATATATAGGATCCTCAAATCATCTATCTATCTGTCTGTCTGTCTGTCTGTCTGTCTGTCTGTCTGTCTGTCTATCTATCTATCTATCTGTCTGTCGAGTGTGCATGGGGCGTGCTTGCAAACCACAGTGTGCACATGTGAAGGTCAGAGAACAGTTTCAAGGGTCAGTTCTCTTCTTTCCCCACATGGGTCCTGCAGATTGACTGCCGGTGTCAGGCTCATCAGCAGACACCTTAAGCCATCGAGCCACATCTCTGGGACTGAAGGCACATTTTCAGAGCTATTTCAGAAGTAGAGATGAGAGTAGATGATTCAAGGCGAGAGTATTGCTTTGGGAGTAGATTGTGCAATCAGCTCCCTGATAGACAGTAAATTCATATTTGTTTAGGGCTTCCTGCATGGTCATTTATTTTTCAAAGGACAAGTCTTTGAATAAGCAGTAACCAAAATCAGGATTAGTTTCTATCTTTGTTAAGTTTTTTTTTTTTTTTTCTTTTTGGTGTACTCTTATCTGAATATAATAGTTTTAATGTGCAAAGAATGAGGGAAAAGATCAAGAAGAGAGCATGCAGGACTGTTTTAGGGCTCATAAGCTCTACTTTGGTAGTTCATATTTCTCAAATGGATGCTATGCTCCGGTACAGACACTCACAATTTTGAAGTAGGCTGAGAGGAACGGAAATACGAATCACTTAGTGTTGTAAGCACAGTTAAGTTTGTGGTACTGGAAGGCAAACGGCGAAGCAAACGTATTCAGAATACTTTCGCTTAACGTTGTTAAAATGTTTAACATTGAAAACCTATTCTCTGATGTTTTGGCTTGTGCTTTCCATTCACAGAGATCTATTTTAACCATAATCAGGAGTCCCCAGTGTGATGTCTTAGCTTTGGTACCATGGTTGACAATGAAGCTATGCAACCTGTACCGCCATCTAGTGAAACGTTTCTTAAATTACAGCCAGTGCCGGGGGCCTTGGGTGCACCGCTCTGAAATTTAGGCCCAAAGTCAAAGGACTTGCTTTTTTGAAAGGTGTTGCTTAAAATACTAAAGCTTTTGTGTTAAAAGTGATTAGTGTCACGATGGTGGATCGTGGTTGCTCAGTAGAATTTAAGGTTTATGTGTCACTTATTTCTTTGTGTGTGTGTGTGTTGTATTTATCTGTTAGTGGTAATCAGTTTTAATTTTTCCTCAGAATGCTTGAATATGGACTATAGTTTATAAGATTTTAATTTTATTGAAACTGAAGCCTAATGATTTATATCAATAATTTTTCAATTGAAAATTTGTTTAAAGTAAAACAATAAATCTTAAGACACCAAAAATTTTGAAAGGATACCTACTAAGATTAATTGAAACATGAATTGATACTAACATTATAATATCAGTAATAAACTTAGGAAAGATTTCATGAAAGTCACCCTACTCATGTAGTCTTAATATAAAAATCTAAAGCCTCTGACATGTACTAGTGATCTGTAAATTAATATCATATTTGGATTGTATCTATATGACCTGTGAAAATATTTATATATGTGTCTACATAGTTACACTATTTCATATAAAGTATACCCAGAGAATGCTCAAGTTGTATTTTATTACTCTTACGTAATTGCTCATTAAGCTATTTAGTTGACAAGCTAGGTTATGAGTAATAAAATTCCATGCAATATTTCAAAAAAATCTGTTGGGCTTACTAGAAAATGCTTTAGTGATGGCTTCTATCAGTCGGTGCCAGGGATATTTTCTTTCCTGCTTGTATAAGGAACTCAAGTGGACAGCCTGGTTTGGTTTACTGCTGTTCTTCTGCCACCTAGAAAGTCCTTTGGCCCCATGTCAGTGCTCAGCAGACGCTGATAAAATGAATGAGTGAACCATGAATGTTCAAGCAGCATTATGTTGGGGCACTTTAACCGGAGAACGATTTCTGTTAACAGTTTCCAGTGCACTTCTCTGAAACTTCAAATGCGTACATTTACTAGTGTTTCTTGGAACGAGGCCTGGACAGCCTCGTGTTCATTGAACAGCACTAACCTTACTCTCTTACACCAAATGATGAATATGGATGTTTTGGTTATGTGTTTTTATTCACAGAGAACTATTTTTAATACTAACAGAGTCCAGCTGTGTACTGTTCTGAGTCAGGCAGGAAGAGAAGTGAACCTTTCTGGTTTGTCTCCAGTGTTCTTTCTCTTTTCTTAAAACAAACAAGCAAACACAAAAACTACAAACCAGTGCAACAAATATCTGTGTATGTGTGTGTGCACATTTCTGTATAAGTCTATAAACAATATACTTATATACTTCTATATTTATGAACACATATGCAGTTATTCAATATATTTATGGAAGTAGAATTTATGTTTCAATAGAAATAAAATACCACCACTAAACATTCATCCAGAGTATATATGAAATATATATAAAATATATATTTTATGTATATATATACATACATATATATGTATGTAGTATGGAATTTCTTTTCCTTCAACTTTACTGGTTAATGAGAAGTTTATTTTAGTTGAAATAAAAATAAATGGAATAATTATTATTTAACCAGATGACTGAAATGTGACTGATCTATCCTAAGAAAAATATCTGAAAAAAAAAAAAAAAAAAAAAGAAAAATACCTGATTGCAAGATACTTAGCCTTCTTAATAGGGGTTTATAAAGTTAATATGTTTTTGGTGGTTAACCTTTAAATTTATATTGTAATAAAAGTTTCATTCTAAGAAATAGGTTTGATTGTTTCAACTGAAAAACTCCAAAAATAATACAGTAATTCTCAGGATCCATTGTTTCAAAGATTGTAGTAATAATTTTGCAAATCTAAACTTCCCAGCATAAACTGTACTGCAACAATAACATTTTATTACTTGTAAAACAGATTACACAATTTCATGGGCAAAAAAGTTTTGCATTATATAAAGCAGAGTAGACATCAGTTCTACTCGTCAGTTTTAGTAAAAATCAGTAAAATATTAACATTTGTATTCTACATTCCTATTGTTTCTTTTATATATTAATAAGTTACAAGAAAAGACACAGATGTAGCAAGTTATTTGGGTTTGTTTGCTTCTTGGTTTTGCAGTTTGGTGAAGAGTCAAGGGTAACATTTGCATTGCGTAACGAGAGCGACACAAAGCGATTGCTGCTCATGCTAAAGACAGGGTGGCATGTTTTCAGTTTTAATGGGGGCACTGAGCAAAGTTCCAATTCTTCCTGACATTTCTTATAGCCAAATAAACGTGGTCTGGGTTGGAGAGTCTATTATGAAAATAAAAGGAGAGCAAGTCAATTATATTTCAATGGCTGAATAGCCAGGGGTCCTCATTAAAATGATCAGGAAGATTGCAGCCTTACTCTTCTCCGTGCGGCTACTGATTAAGTTGTCTGTGAGTGACATGGCCTTTTAGGGAGCAAGCCAGAGTGTAGATGGAGCCAGAATTTGTTGGCCTCCTAAAAGCGAAATGCGTACTAACCTAAGGAGGAGTGCTTTCCCATATAGGATGATGGCATTTAGACTGTATGTGTGAAACAGTTAAGGTGACTGTGTAAAGAAGAGATCTCATTCATGCTTTGCTGGAAGCAATGCCTGCCGATCCAGTAATGATCAGGAATGCTTCTGCATGCGTCCAACCATTCACTTCGAGCTAGTTCATCAGCGTCTATTGACAATCAAGCAAATGAATGTGCTGAAGGAAGATTTGGGATATGAATTCACTGTTGTTCTTTTCTTTTTAAATGTTCTGAGTACCCACTTTAGGGGTTTGGGGGGACCGCATTAAAAACTCTAAAGAGAATTGCCATTAGTGTTCTTTCCCACCCACAGGCAGGAAATATGGTTTAATTTACCTTTAAGCAGAATAAGTTCATGGCTTAGGAGAACAAACATTGCTTGAGTTTCATATTTCTTAACAGGTGGAAATGACAGTCTCAGATCTTGTTAGTTTTCAGTGTTCAGAATGATAATGGAATCACACGCCTCAAGTAGGAGGCATCTATGTGCTAATATTTGAAGACCTCAAGCTCTCATTAGATCCGAATTCCTAATATTGTGTGTGTTTGTGTTTGAATGGAAAATTACAGCATTTATAACCGGGCTCAAGTTTCTGTAAAAACTGATAGACATCTTAGTTTTTCAGTAACATTGATGTGAAATGTGATTAAGTTTTAGGGTATCATTTATCCTTTCACAGTCAATTGAGTTCATTGTTTAACACTTGAAAAAAGAAGGATGTCAGTATTATAAACATAGCAACACTAGGACATGTTGAAATTCATCAGGTTCATTTGACGTGGTTCAAATAAGTGAAAAATTCTGTTAAATAGATCAGCTAAATAATTCTAACATTGTGTGTGTGTATGTGTAGCTGAGGTTATACTCTCTTTTTGTCTTAACTTCATCGGAAAATTGGTAAAGCCGCCTGTTTATTTTGATGTAACAGAAAAGAATAGCAAGAACTCTGCAGCTGAGTTTTGTTCTCAGGCTTTATTTCCGCATTTATCATCACAATTATATGAGAAAAGTGTTGAGCATTTGACAGAATCCTATGAATGCTGTTGGTTATGTTGATGTGGAGTAGTCACAGATTTCAGGCGCATTAAAGGTGTCAGGGCTGTTTTCCTGCACCAGAGAGGTTAACGGTGCCCAGGCTTATGGCAATCTTCTTCTTTCATCTAGTTTATACCTTGAGCAAATAAACATTAAAGAATGTCCATGTCATTTTTGTGCTCAAAGCTAATTAAATATCTAAATAGGGTCCCATGTATACATTGCTTCTAGTTTTCTGGAATACATGTTTTCTTTATTGAAAGTTTTTATACAGAATTAGGAGAATTGTTGCAGAAACACACCTCATGAAAGTTTTGGTTTAGAAAAGTAAGGACGTACACGGGTCAGTATTTTCCAAAAGATACTAAAAGTGTACCTCTGTTTCGTTACTTTTTTGTTTGTTTTTGTTTTTTAAGACAAGGTCTCTTTTTAGACCAGCCTTGCCCTGAGCTCAGCTCAGGGTAATCCTCCTGCTTCAGCCCCCAGAGTGCTAGGATTCTGGGCATGAGCCACCACACCTGCCTCTATAATGTCTTTTTACACACGAGCCTCCGCTTAGGTGTTGCTGTGCCTCCTGACACAGTTATGTGTTTCAAAGAGAAATTTTGAGCAAAACATGAAACATTATTTAAAACTGCACACACACACACACACACACACACAATGCTGTTTTTGTGAGGTGTCACAAAAGAAACAATGAGTCAAACCACTTCTAACGTGGCATGCCCCAGGAAGGGAGCAGAGGCAAGAGACATGGGACAACATCAGGCTAGTGCCTGCTCACTGGAAAAAGTGAGACTTTGCCTCGTAAGGTGAAGAAGAAATGGGAGTAGCAGTAGGTCACTCTACTGAACAGCAGCAGTGATGGCTTGTGTGATCCACTGTTTTAGCCTCGAATGGATTACTTTTCGAGAGTGTTATACTATGTCACACTAGCGATTATTGCTGTCCTGTTTACTGCTACTTTGAATTATTTAATCCCTATGTACTGCTGTTAGAGATTCGAGGGACTCAACATTGTGCTGGGAAAGCCAAAAGGTTTAGAGAGATTGCTTATTGCTATACTTTATCTTCAAGAATAAAATTTATCTTGAGGAGTTAATGACATAATTATATAGTCAGATGATTCTTAGAAACAGGTAAGTTAAATGGGTTTCTGTATTATAGAATTTCTCAGAAATTTAAATATTACAATGTTCATATTTTCCAAATGTATTTTCTTTCTTCCCTCTTTCTTTCCTTCTCCCTCTGCTCCTTTCTTTTCCCTCTTTTTGCCCTTCTCTTCCTCTCTTCTCTTCCTCTCCCACCTCCTTTTTTTTTCCTTATCCTTTCCCCCCACTTCCTCCTTCAGAAAAAGAGTTTTGGTACACAACCTAGGAAATTGACTGAAAATTACTGTGCTGTCTTCTCTTTCCCTTCCTTTTGTTTGTTAAATAGACTAGATTATAGGGACTGTTCTAATAAACTGTAGCATTCTCCATATTTTCACAGTGTCCCTCATTCTTCACAGAATACCTTAGTAGAATCATTTGGACTGACTTAAAAAATCTTTTTACGGTATCTAAACATTTGTTCTTAAAATCATTATTTTAGCCACTTCTTACTGTATAATTCAGTAGTGTTAATTTACTTGAATTATTATAGGTAGATATTTTGTGGAAATAGTATACACCCCAGTTGTATTTCTTGAGTGACAGTCGTGATAAAATTGGGAAAAAGAAATAGTCTTAACAACACAAAATTTTAATTTCCTATTTTTAACATGTTATTTTCATTTTAAAGCATCTATTTCTTGCAAGATCTTAAAAATTTAAAATTTGGGGATGTTTTATAATACAGGATGTAATATGCCAAATGTTCTTGCAGGGAAATGAGTGTATTGTAAAAGTAGCCATAACTGTCTCCAGACAACCTAATGCTAACAATGCACTCTCCATCCTAGGTATCCTTAGAATAATTGGCCTTTTAGTTGATTTGAGTAACTGACAGCTGAGCCACTAATAATTACCTATGGCATGCTTTACTTTTGATTTTATATTAGAATAGTCTCCCAGTGAATGAATATATAGATACTAAATAAGCATATTTGACTGCCTTGCTCTTCATTTAAATAATTCTCTATGGAAATATGTTCACACATCAATAACTGCAGAGGAGACTCTTTAATTAAAATAAAAACAGCATGTCCGAGAGACATCTTCATGACTAAACAATTGTGACTTAAAATAGTGTATTAATTTTATCAATTTACCAGGATATCATTTCAACTTCATGACAAGCTTTCAGGTTTATTTAAGAACAGTCATGGTCCATAGTGTTATATTCTTAATAACAAATGCTTTATGGTATTCTTCTAGGGACAGTGAATTCTAACCATTGTAAGTCTCTTATTAATGTGTAAAAAGGTGTTTTAGCAGGGACTATTACTCCATCAGTAGATCTAAACTGAGCTTTTGCTCAGTCACAATGCCTTGCAAGGCAGTCTACGAACATTTCTGGCTAACTCAGAATTGAGGTAAGTTGATTTTTTTTTTAAAAAAGGAAAGAAAATACTGAAATATTATTATATTAGTGATTCTAGTTTATTGTTTCATTTCATCAAAATATTAAATTTGGGTATTTAATTGTAATTTAAAGTCTTAAGCTTTTGTGGTAGTCAGATGATGTTTGGAACAAAGGAGGTTTGGAAGGAAGTGGTCTGTCTCAGGGAATGTATCCACTTTTAACTTGGTTGAGGTCTAGCCACTGACAGAGTGACCCTGACAGTAGACAGGAAAAGTGAATAGAAATGTAGCTGCTGCAGAGGAACCAAGTAACCTAAAATATTATTGGTGAGTTTAGAGCCACCGCCAAGATCTATGTGAATGGTCACCATGTTTGTTTTGCTTGGTTCCCCCACGAGGGATGTTGTTCTTAAGCTTGTGCATACATTGCAACAAAGTACATTATTTAAAAAGCTTTAAGGCTGTTGGTAGTTGTCAAATGATCTTGTTGCTTTAAGGCATTCTTGGGTAGGAGCCTGACTGCATCTCTAGATTTCTATAAGTGCTAGTTTGTGTGTACATTGTGGGCTGATGTGCATCTTAGTATTTTAGTGTGCTGCAAGGCTGTTTCTTATGGAAGCACACTTTGAACATCTTTATCAGAACATCTCATTACAAATCTGTTTGTGTAGGTAAACATAAACAAAGAAATCATGACATTTGTTCTCTTCTTTATTTACCTTTGGAACTGGAAAATGTCTAAAAATGTTCTCTAAATACATTTTATGGCCTTGAGGAAAGAAAGAATTAATAATTATCTAATCTGGTAGTTCTTAAGCAGCGGTGGTTTTGCCTCTCAAGAGGAATTTTGTTAGCACATGTCTGGAAACCATTTTAGTTGTCATGTCTAAGCAATTGTTACAGGCAGTGAATGAGCAGAGGGCAAGGGTGCTGCCAAAAACTTAAAGTCTGGAGGACAGTCTTAAGAACAATTATTTGGGTCTGAATATTGTTTTGGTTGAATTAGAAAAACCCCAACAGTTTCTAGATGCTGCTTTCTTAAGTATTACATGTTTAGTGTGAAAATGTTTTTCAGTGTTTACAAAAACCAGTGTCCCATTAATGGAACTTAGCAGCGAGTCCTCCTCTTTGCCCATCTTCATACGTAAAGAAGAAAGTGCTATCCATCTGTTTGAGAGAGTAATGAGGTAATAAATACTTAAAAAAAGTCTTCAGATAAGTATTGGTTTTCAATCTGATAATGTTAGAAGTCTAAAACCCTATTATAATCATGCAAATATCTCAAAACATTTCTAGAAGCATCTTCAAAATTTATAAGAAATGCATGAGACCAATCACACTTAATTTTAATAGAAAAAATTGGTTTTATGTCTTTATATCTTGTTTAATATTTGGTTTTTAAAACACATGGCTTTCTCCAGCTACATTCTTCTTTAAGAGGCCTGAAGCTTGTCACCACCAAGGAGGGAAAGGAATATTTCAAACAATTGCTGTAAAATATTCCACGCAATGAAGATTGCTGTATTAAATAGTGACTTCCTGGACAAGTCTGTTCAGTGCCAACATAATTTTTCTTGTGCATGTTTTAAATACGATTGGCTTAAAATTAGTTTAATTTTGTATTTTTATGTTAGAATAATTTCTATAAAATATAGAAGGCTTTTCTATAAGGATTTCTTTTTTTTTTTTTTCCAGAGCTGAGGACCGAGGGACTTATGGGGGGATACAAAAGGAATAAAGTGTATTTAATAAAAGTTAAATAAAAAATTAAAAAAAAATATAGAAGGCTATTTACAGTTATGCTTCAATTGTTTTTATACAAACAATTATAAAATGGTATTAAAATGGTAATTAAAAGCAAGTTACTTATTAATAAAGCTACAAATTGTATGTGGTGCTTTACATATGATGCTACAGAATCCAAATAAAAATTTAATTGTCAAACTTTTAAAGATTTCATGATAAATTTCAGAATGACTTTCATGGAAACACAGTTTTATATAAACATGAGTTTTGTATATTCAGTTCTTAAGTAATATATGAAGACATATATTAAAAAAATCTTATGGTATACTTGCGAAACATAGACTAAAATAAGAGATTACAGTTTTTCAATTACTTTTATTTATGTCTTTATATTTATTGGTAACTTGAACCTTATTTCTTAATTTAAAATTGCTCTTAAGATCTTATTTTCTGAAATGAGTAGGCTATTTCTGAATTTGCTGGTGAATTTTCTATCTTACAACAGGGTGTGAGCATTTGAGTTGTGGGCAAGGTTGAGGAGCAGACGATTGTTACACAGACTGTCTCATGATTAGTGCTCAAATGTGACCTGAAATTCCAATTTTTATTACCAAGTTTGGCCCTTAAACAACAACCCCTGAGTTTCTTGGTAATTTCTTACAGGAAAAAAAATTCTCTTAGTGTTAAAAGGAAATTAAATTGTTTTCAAAAAGTGTAGGACTAGAATCTAACTAAGTCATATGAACTGAATATTGTGATTCATATTTAGATATAAATGTTATATTTCTCATGACTTTATACCTAAAACTTAACAAAACAGTAAAATGGTTTTAAGTGCTGTTAGTGTACAATAATTTATATTTAAAATTATCTAAGTATATAGCTTGTGGTGCATTAAGAATTCTTAGCAAAGAAATAGTAGATATAAAAGAGGTGCAAAATTAGCATTTTTTTGCTTTCATAAAAATAAATGAAAAACACTTCAAAAAAT
Organism: Rhombomys opimus; assembly: GCA_010120015.1. NCBI lineage: Eukaryota > Metazoa > Chordata > Mammalia > Rodentia > Muridae > Rhombomys > Rhombomys opimus. The sequence goes on from REGO01000192.1 coordinate 2,269,992, forward strand.
AAAAAATGAAGTTAAAATAAAAACATAGTTTTATTTTAAATAAAATTAAAAGTGATACACAAAAGTGCTTCACTTTGAAATAAAAACAGTTTGAATTAAAATATACAAGACATTATAATGAAAATTTATGAAAGCTGTCTTTGAGACAAAAATATTGAATGGCTAAGTGTCACAATGAAAAGTCAAACAGCAGATTTCTGGTATTCTTAAAATCTCACATAATTTTAGCTCTTTCATGTGGTAGATTAGAATTAATGTGGCAATTTTGACTGATACAGGAAAAGACTCTAGGAAAGTAAAGTTGAAAGAAAAGTTTGACAGAGAGAAAACTGACAGATTTCAAACTGAGATGTTGACATATCAAAACTGTTATTCACGTGGGGATAAACTGCGGGGAGAAGCTGCCAACATCCAGACCCAGCTGGAAGCTACATTAAATCTCTGGATGATCAGCCAAATGATTGTCTTTTGGTCCAACAGTTTACCTGAGTGGAGTGTTGTATGCTCTTTCTGGCTATGGATAAATAAAACAAAATGTAAAACTCAATGCAAATGTGTTCAAGCCATTGAAGTCCAGGCCAATCATACGGTAATATACTTTCTTCTAGTGTAGATATCTTCATCATTTTTTTGACTGCCCATTAGGACTTAATGTCTTTTGTGAAGCCTTTAATTTGGAAAATTTGACGGACTTGCAGAATTTTAAAATGCTTCACAGGACCATGCTGGTGCTAATGAAGGAAAGCCGTCTTGGAAGTAGCTGTTAAAACGGAACGTGAAAATCTGACTTAAACTGTCATTTCCAGCTCTCCTGAACAAGCGACGTTAGCACACTAATGGTTGTATTCTAATACCAGCAGAGCAGCCTTTGCTCGCTCCATTTGTCAGAGCAGACCCTCTTATTGCGCACGCACGAATCACTTAGATCATATCTGCAGATGACTGGATAAACATGCACTTCTTATTAGCTACATTTTATTATTTAAAACGATATTTAAATTTAAATACATTTTGATCATGTTCTTCCCCTCCCTCAAGCCCTTCTAGATCCTCTCCCTCCCTCCCACCCAATCTTAAATTGTTTCCAAAAAAAAAAAAAAAAAAGGAACAAAACCCAACTCCCCAACAAGGACACAAAATACCCTCCCCCTAAAAGACCAACAACCATAGGACCGTAAACAACTAAAAGCACACCCACGTCTGTGGAGCCCATCAAAGGCTGGTCATTTATCACTATGCTTTTCCCTTCCTTCCTTCTTTCTTTCCTTCCTTCCTTCCTTCCTTCCTTCCTTCCTTCCTTCCTTCCTTTCTTCCTTCCTTCTTTCCTTCCTTCCTTATTTCTTTCTTTCCTTCCTTCTTTTTCCTTCCTTCCATCTTTTCTTCTTTTCTTTCTTCCTTCTTTCTTTCCTTCTTTCCTTCCTTCCATCCCTACTTCCCTCCCTCCCTTCTTTATTCCTTCCTTCCCCTCCCCCCTTTAAGACCAGTATTCTTTGGGTTTAATCTAGGTTACTGACTTATTCAGTGTCAGGTTCTTAGTCACCCAAGCAGTGTCAGGTATGAGTTCCAGCTTATGGAGCAGGAACTCAAATGAGGTATTGGTTGATTACTTCCACAAGCCATAACATATGCTGAAGGCAGTACATCATTGTAGATAAAGATTTGTGGCTGCCTTGGTGCTTATATTTCCTTTTTGAGAACATGCAGAGTACATTCTATACTAAAGATGCTGGAAAGTAGGGGTGAAGGTTCTAAGGAGGCACTGCCTCAACATCTCCATCTTTAATGAGCTGTGTGGGTATTGTCTTCACCAAAGAGGATGTGCTGTCCCTTTGTGGAAAGCAACCTATAGTCTTGGCAATAGTCTGAGTTGTTTGGGGATTTGGTGAGGCCCCTTTGGCCAAAAATTCAATTAGATGTAATCCAAACCCAGTATTGGAAGCTTCATTTGGTGACAAGAGATGACCAGTGGGACTGTCTCCTCCAGTACTTGGAGATTTCACTAAGATGGAATTCATACATATATGTATATATAAATAACATATAATTCATATATTTATACTTTAGGAAGTTTCTATTGTATAAGGTTTCCAAATCACCCCTCAAATGCTCTTTAATATTAGCTGTCTCTTCCTGTAATCCCTTTCCAAACCCTCTCTCCTCTCTCACTCTCCATTTGCTCTTCTCATTCCAGCCACACATTTATTCATAACTATTTCCATTTCCTTAATGAGGTCTATTTGTTGCCTCTAGAACCTTTCTCTCTACCTACCCAGGTATGTGGATTGTCTATGGATTGTAGTTTGATTATTATTGCCATAATAGCTGATATCTACATATAAGCAAATACATACCACATTCACCTTTCTGGGTCTGGGATACCTCATTCATCATTTCATTAAAAACAACAACACAACGACGACAACAAAACAGCTCCTGAGTAATACTGCATTGTGTAAATGTATCACATTTTCTTTATCTGTTATTTTGTTGAGGAACATCTAGGTTGTTTCCAATTTCTGGCTATTATGACTAGAGTAGTAATGAACATTGTTGAGCAAATGTCTCTGGTAGAACGAAGCATCCTTTGGACATATGCTCAAGAGTAGCATAGTTGGATCTTGAGGTAGATCAATTCCCATCTTTCTGAGGAACCGATCTCCATAGTGGCTTTACAAGTTTGTACTCTCACCAGCAATGGATGAGAGTTTCTCTTACTCCACATCCTTCCCAGCATGAGTTGTTCTTAGCCATTTTGACAGGTGTAGGATGGGATTTCAATGTTGTTTTGACTTTTATTTCCATGCTGACTCAGGATAATAAACATTTTCCTTAGTTATTTGAGTTATCTTTATTGAGAATTCTGTTTAGATATACACTGCATTTTAAAATAGATTATATAAAAATTTATTTTATGTGCGGTGGGATGAGGATGTCAGATGCCCTGGAACTGGGGTTACAGACAGTAGTGAGCTGCCATATTGGTTATGAGAATTGAACCAGGGTTCTCTGGAAGAACAGCAGTGCTTTTAACTACTGAGCCACCTCTCCAGGCTTCCCTCCCCTGTACTGCATTTTTAGTTGAGTTATTTGGTTTCTTGATATCTAGCTTCTTGAGTTATGCATATATTTTCGATTATTTGCCTTCTATTAGACATGTAGTCGGCAAAAATTTTTTCCTGTTTTGTAGGCTGCCGCTTTGTCCAAAGACAATGTCCTTTGCCAGTAAAGATGCTTCTCAGTTTCAACAGGTCCCATTTATTAATTGTTGATTTTAGTGCTTATGCTAATGCTATTCTGTTGAGAAAGTACTTTCCTGAGCCAATGAGTTCAAGGCTCCTCCCACTTTATTTTTTTCTATCAGTTTCAATGGTCTGGTTTTGTGTTGAGGTCTTTGATGCATTTGGACTTGAACTTTGTGCAGGGTGATAAGTATGGATCTATTTGGATTTTTCTACATGCAGACATCCAGCGTGACTAATATCAATTTTAAAGAAGCTGTCTTTTTTTTCTACTGTGTATTTCAGGAATCTTTATCTAGAATAATGTGTCTATATAAGTGTAGATTTATGTCTGGGTCTTCAATTTGGTTACATTTATTAATGTGTCCATTTTTGTGGAAATACTCTGATGTTTTTATTATAGCTTTGTAGTATAAATTGAAATTAGAGATGGTGATACCTCCAAAAGTTCTTTGATGATCATGATTATTTTCATATGAAGCTGAAAATTGACTTTCAAGATCGGTGAAGAAAAGTTTTGAATTTTTTGATGAGGATTGCATTGACTCTGTAGATTGCATTTGGTGAGATGACCATCTTTGGTATGCTAATCTTCCCAATCCATGAGCATGGAAAAATCCTAACATCTTCAATTTCTCTCTTCAATGACTTAATGTTCTTTTTTTTTTTATCATAAAAGACTTTCTTGGTTAGAGATACCCAAGATATTTTATATTATTTACAGTTATGAGAGATGTTGTTTCCTTGGTTTATTTCTCAAACAGTTTATCTTTTATATATAAAAGGACTACTGATTATAGTTTAATTGTAGGTTAATTTTATATTCAGCTGCTTTGCTGAAAGTTTTTACTAGCTGTCGAAGTTTTCCAGTGGAAGTTTTGGGGCCACTTATGTATGATATCACATCTTCAGATAAAGATGCATTGGCTTCTTCCTTTCCAATATGTGGTCACTTGGTTGCCTGCAGTTTTCTTCATGGTCTAGGGAGGACATCAAGTACTATATTGAATAAGTATGGAAGGGGTGAATAACATAGTCTTGTCCCTGATTTTAGTGGAATTCCTTTGTGTTTCTCTGTATTTAATTTGATGTTGGTGCTGGGTTAGCTGCAACATGCCTTTTTATATAACATATAGCCATTATGTTAAGGTATGGTACTTGTATCCCTAATCTCTCCAGGACTTTTATTATGAAGAGGTGTTGGACATTTGTCAGAGGCCTTTTCTATATCTAATGAGATGATTATGTGTTGTTTTTCTTTCAGCTTACTTATACGGTGGGTTTCACTAATGGATTTTCATATATCAAACCACCTCTATATTTCTGGGATACTTGTTTTTGCTTAGCTCTTTAGGTGTACAAATTTTAGTATGATTATCCTATGTCTAATATCACTTATAAGTGAGTATGTACCATGTGTGTCTTTCTGGTTCTGAGATACCTCAGTCAGGATGATATTTTCTAGTTCCCACCATTTGCCTGCAAGTTTCATGATTTCCTTGTTTTTAATTGCTGAGTACTATTCCATTGTGTAGATGTACCATAATTTCTGTATCCATTCCTCAGTTGGGGGATATCTGGGTTGTTTCTAGGTTCTGCCTATTACGAATAAAGCTGCTATGAACATGGTTGAGCAAATGTCCTTGCTGTGTACTTGAGCAAGTTTTGGATATATGCGTAGGAATAGTATAGCTGGATATTGAGGAAGCACTATTCCTAATTGTCTGAGAAAGCACTAGATTGATTTCTTTTTTTCTTCCTTTTTTTAAAAAAGTTTATTTACTTTACATCCCAAGGTGCCCCCTTTCTCCTCTCCTCCCAGTTCCCTCTTTCTGTCCTTCCCCCCATTTCCTTCCCATTCCCTTCCCTCCCTCTTCCCTTCCTTCTCCTTTCTTCTCCTTCCTCTTTCCCCTTTCCTCCATCTCAACCCTTCCCAGCACATCAAGACTGAGCATGTTCTTATCCCCTGAGACCAGGCAAAGCAGCCCTGCCAGGGGGAAGTGATCCAAAAACAGGCAACAGAGTCCATGTCAGAAACATGTCCCCCCTCCACTCTCCAGGTGACCCACATGAAGACCTTGCTACCCATCAACCACATGTGTGCAGGGGGCCTAGGTCCAGACCATGCCTGCTCCTTAGCTGATGTCTCAGTCTCTGTAAGCCCCCATGGGACTGGTTTAGTTGTCTGTGATGGTTTTTTTGGGGAGGTTCATGTCCCCTCCAGGTCCTTCCATCTTTCCTCTAACACTTCCACAGGACTTCCAGAGCTCTGCCTCTCTTGGCTGCAAGTCCCAGGATGTCTTGATCTGCTGCTGGGTAGAGCCTCCCAGAGGACAGTCAAGTTAGGCTCCAGTCTACAAGCATAGCAGAGCATCATTAATAGTGTCCCGGCCTGGGCTGGCTCTCTACTGTGGGTTGGGTTTCAGATTGGGCCAATCATTGGTTGGACTTTCCTTCAATCTCTGTTCCCTCTTTATCCCTGCATTTCTTGTACACAGGGTAATTTTTGGATCACAGGGTTTTTTTTAAGGTGGGTTGTTGGGTTGTTGTTTTTCTTCTTCTACTAGTCCTGCCTGGCTAGGAGGTGGTCACTTCAGTCTTCATGTACCCCATTAGGAGTCTCAGCTAGAGTCACACTCATATTTCTCCAGGAGCCTACCCTGTTGCATGCCTCCAGATTGACAGTTTTTTTCTTGTTCCCAGCCCTCTCACCTCTCGCCCCCTTTCTCCCCACAGCTAATCCCCACCTTTGTTTCCCTCCCCATTCCATCTCCTGCTCAGTTCCCTCTCTTCATCCACTTCTGCTGTCTATTCTATTTCTCCTTCTGAGGGACATTCTGGTACCCTCCCCTGGGCCCTCCTTGTTACTTGGCCTCTTTGGTTCTGTGAATTTTAGTTTGGCTATCCTGTATTATATATAGGCCTAATATTCACTTATACGTGAGTACATACCATGTGTGTCTCTCTGAGTCTGGGATCAGTAGGAGTAACAGTAAAAATGGCCATCCCGGCAAGAGTCACTTACAGATTCAATGCAATTCCCATCAAATTTCCAACACATTCTTTACAGACCTGGAAAGAGCAACCATTAACTTCATGTGGAAAATAAAAGACCGAGGATAGCCAAAACAATTCTGGGTGCAATAGAAGAACTTTCTGGTGGTACCAACATCCCTGATTTTAAAATATATTGGAGAGCAATAGCAATAAAAACTGCATGGTATTGATATAGAGACAGTCAGTTTGACCAATGGAACTGAATTGAAGACCCAGAAGTAAACCCACACACCTATGAATACTTGATTTTTGATAAAGAAGCCAAAGCAAAACAATGGAAAAAAAACCAAAGCATCTTCAACAAATGGTGCTGGTCTAACTGGTCCACATGAAGAAAATACAAATAGATCCATATTTATCACCCTTCCACTAAAGTTCAAGTGGATCAAAGACCTCAGCATAAAACCAGACACATCAAACCTGTCAGAAGAAAAAGTGGGGAAGAGCCTTAAACTCATTGGCACAGGAGACAACTTCCTGAACAGAACACCAACAGCACAGGCTCTAAGAGCAACAATCAATAAATGGGACTTTGTGAAACTGAAAATCTTCTGTAAAGCAAAGGACACTGTCGTCAGAACAAAATGACTGCCTACAGATTGGGAAAGAATCTTCACCAACCCTATATCTGACAGAGGGCTAATTTCCAGAATATATAAAGAACTCAAGAAGTTAAACAGCAACAAACCAAATAATCCAATTTAAAAATGGTGTACAGAGCTGAACAGAGAATTCTCAATAGAAGAACATCGAATGGCAGAGAAACACTTAAAGAAATATTCAATGTCCTTAGCCATCAGAGAGATGCAAATCAAAATGACACTGAGGTTTCACCTTATACCCATCAGAATGGCTAAGATCTAAACTCAAGTGACAACACATACTGGAGAGGTTGTGGGGAAAGGGGAACCCTCCTCCATTGCTGGTGGGAATGTAAACTTGTACAACCACTTTGTAAACCAATCTGATGCTTTCTCAGAAAATTGGGAATAGTGCTTCTTCAAGATCCATCTATACCACTCCTAGGAATATACCTAAGAGATGCTCTACCATTCAATAAGGACATTTGCTAAATGTTCATAGCATCTTTGTTTGTAATAGGCAGAATTTGGAAACAACCTAGATGTCCCTCAGCTGAAGAATGGATACAGAAATTGTGGTACATTTACACAGTGGAATACTACTCAGCTATTAAAGAATTCATGAAATTTGCAGGCAAATGGTGGGAACTAGAAAAGTGAGGTAACCCAGACCCAGAAAGACACACATGGTATGTACTCACTTTCATAGATTTCTTTAAGGAATTTTTTTCATTTTCTCTTTAAGAACCTCTATCATCTTTATAAAGGCTATTTTAACGTCTTTTCCTTGTGCTTCACATGTTGGCATATTCAGGACCTGTAGTGGTACAGTTGCTGTTACTGTGTTTTTTCACTGGCATATAGGTATCAGGGATTGGAAAAATTAAAATTCGTTGTGCCAATATCTTGTCTTATCTTCGTTGTATGGGTGTTTTGTTTCTTGGTTTTTGTTTCTTCTTTGACTATTAGAATGTGGTGGCTGTGTGCTGCCTGTAAGAGAATCTTGTGTGGTATTAATGGGTGTGGGTACCAGGAGTTCCATATAAAATATGTTTCTGGGTATTGGGGTCTGAGACATAGGAATGGAGATGGACTAGGGGTTGGGAAGGGGCTTCACGAGAGGGAGGAGAGCAGGTGTTCTGTTATTCTCCTGGTAATGGAGGCAGAGAGTAAGAAGAGGCCACAGCTGGAGGTTTGCTAAAGAGGTAGCCATGAGACTGAGGGCCTGAAGTTAGGTGAATGGACAGAGAGTTGAAGATCTGCAGCTAGCATACTTGCTTTCATGGTCAGAGTGGCCTGTGCATTCCTACCCTGTGCATTCCTATGGAGCAGCTGCTGATGTTTGAAGCTGGGGCACAACAATGAGTTGGGGGAAGGAATTTTAGAGGGAAAAAACCTCTGTGACCCCTGGATCTTGGCGCAGGAGGGGAATGGAGGTGTCCCGCTGCAGAGCTGGGAATGGTTCTGGGCATGTATGAATGGAGGGTGAGGTGAAAATCTGCAGTTCGCCTATCTGCTGCCCTGGCAGGAGCGACCTGTGGGTTTCCAAGGTGTGCCTGCTGAAGGTGGAGGCTGCATTCCTTCCTAGAGTCACAAAACACAGGCTTCTCGCCATCATTATATGCTATTATCTCACAATAAAACACATATCATAAGGGCTTATAAGGGAAGAGAATTTTAAGAATTATTCACTTTTAAAAATAAAAAAAGTTAGAAAATTGTGATGAATTGCATTCCCTAGGGTTGAAAATGAACTATTGTCAAAATCACAAAATCCCATCTTTTTATTTCTTTAAATTTACTGCAGTTGTAGGGTTAGAGATTTTCCTTTGTGAGGGGCAGATAAAATTTCCCATATATGTCCACCGCAGTTCTCCAGTTAAGAGCTGTTTGCAGCCCTTGCCGTGTGCTGTCCATCTCCGCATTGAGGGTCAGACAAGGCAACATCCTGTGCAGATCGCTGCATCTGGGACAATTCTAATTATTATGGCTTTTTGATTGATTCAAGTGTTACTGAAATACTAGACGTGTATTTAAAGACAGTTTCAAGGTAAAGGAGGTTCTGAAGGAGTAGCTATAGAGCCTTCATACCCACAGATGGGTGCTCAGGTTTCTGGTTTCCATTCCAGGAGCTTCCCAAGTAGTTTTTATCTGCAGCTCTGTAGAGCTGTATAAAAATGGTACAAAACTTTCCTGCACTCCGTGGTCCTTTCATTAGTGACAGTCATATTTTACAACTTGCCTTGTTTCTAACCTTAAAAGTTAGCCTATGACTCATCTGCTTTCTCATTATATGCTTTAAACTTTTTCCGAAACCCTCACACAAGTTTCAGTATTTTATTTGAGGCTACACTGTCCAAAGTGAATGTAGAAAATTTTGTAACACTACACAAAACATTCTTTTCTTTTGACTCATAAACCCAAATCCCATTGTGTACCAGTATGTATGGATACCCTTAACAGAAGCTAATTTTCTACAATAAAGAGAACTCAGAAGTTTGATTCTCATGTGAAAGTAAATGGAAATATCATAATGAGAAGCACTGTATACATGAAATACATGCATCTGTGTGTAGCAGGTACCAAGCAGCATGATGCAAGACAGGAAACCACACACTGAGGACTATTTACAGAAACGAGTGCATTTCTATCCACACACAGGCTTTTGTCTTCCTCTGCAGGTCTCAGTGCATGGGGTTACAACAATCGTATTCGTTAGTGAATGTTATGTTCATCTTTCCCCTTGCTTCCCCTGAGCATCGTGTTGCATAACTTCTTTTGTTTCATGGCTTGATCTAATTCCAGCTCGTCATTTAAACAGAGATGGATTTGGCTTTTGGCTGAAAACATCTAAATGTGAGTAATATTAGTTTCCCTTAGAAAGAGTGGCCGCTGTTCAATGTTTACAGTACACTCCAGCACAAGGTTTCATCGTAAGACTGCCATGAGAAGATTAATGGGATTATGCAGGCACGCAGAGGTGGACTCTTCCACTGAGCTTGAGGTTTGTCATCAGACTGAAGGAAGGTGTGATTGTCGTGCAATTCTGGTACATCCTCCAAAGACAAAGGATTCAAGTTTAAAATTCAGATTTTAAAAACTGGGCATATCTAGTCCTTATTCAGAACACATGCAATGAAATTTCATGAACCTCATTTGTCCTTCAAAGCACTTTTTCAGTAATTCACGAAATTCTATTTTAGGTAATATTAGATTTAATAAAGATAGAATATTTTTTGAGAACTTTCAAGTGATAGAATACTTCAAAAAATAGAATAAACACCCATGTTCACACAAAGTTGGTAACTGCTAACTTGTCTGCTTGGGTTTTGGGGGCTGAATCCAGACCTTTGAACATGCTAGAAATTTTTCACTGCTGAAATACACCCCTAGCCCATAATTGTTAAGATTTCACCAGTCTCTTTGTTTTCCATTTGCCTTTCCCTTTCTTTCTTTCTTTCTCTGTCTCTTTTCTTTTCCTCCATCCTTTTTTGTCCTGCCCTTTAATGCAAAATGCACATAGACATTTTTCTGAACCATTAAAAAATTGGCTGCAGACATCATGAAACTCGCACATTGTTCAATAACGAAGTTTTCTTTAATGACTTCACGATCACCACACTTGAGAGATGACCAGTAATTATATAAAGCAGCCTATAGATATTTAAATACCTGCAGTTGGCTCCAAAATACCTTCTAGGTATTTTCCTCTTTCTTGATCCAGCAATCAAGGTTTATGTATTGCAAGAATAGGGTTTGTTTTTTTTTCCTCCTGAAGTAATCTTCACAATTTCTTGATATGTTCGTTGTGGAGAGATACTTTGTTCTCAGATTTTGAACCGTGTTTTACATTTTCAGCTTGATTTTTACACTATTTTAAGATCTTTGATTCCAACATTTTACATTTTCATAACATTTTAAAACTGAACACAAAATTAGCCAGCAGAAGGGGCCGCATATGGAGCTGATTACACAACAGTGGTTTGATAGAGTTAGCCGTGTGACCTACCAGAAGCTGACCTCATTTCAGAGTTCCACTGGAGCACAATACATCCAATTCCATGTGGAATTTGAAAAACATGCTAACATTCATGGTAGTTTTCAGCTTCACTCTGGTTCAAATAATTAAGTATAGCGATTTTCCTCTTTGCTAAATATAATTTCTCTTGGCACTAATATATGCAAAAATACCATGAGCCAACCAAACAAACAATTTTTAGGCACAAAGCTGAGGCTGCACTTGTTTTGTAACTAATTTCCCCATGATGTATAAGTACCATACTCCTAGAGGCATCAGAAAATGACCAGTGTCATTTACCCTTCTGGTCTCATAGACTTACCCCCCGGTTTACATTCATCTTCTAGCACGGCAGTCCTGCAGACAACAGTAGTAGGTCAGTTTTCATTCTCTCTCTCTGGCTTTTTGATTTTTCAAGAAAGGGTTTGTCTGTGTAGCTTCGGGTGTCCGAACAGGCTGGCCCCGAACTCACGGAGATTTGCCTCCTCAAGTGCTGGAATTATAGGTGTGTGCGAACCTGCCTATCTAGTTTGCATTCTCTTTGTGAGAAAACTATCCTAGTCTTTCAAGTCTATTTTCATCTTTCAAAGTCTGTCCGCATGCTCTTTCTGCATGGACACAGTGCAATGGTGTCTCACTGTCCACTTAGACAGTGCTTGATTTCTGTTTCTATTAGGACCCTACCACACCCTCTCCCCATAATGCCCACAGGCTTTATCATGCTCCTTGTTTGTACTGTCTGATAAGAAAAAGTTCACAAAACGCCTGCTCTGAGAAACTCTGTGCTAGGTGACCGAGGTATGGTCTTAGTTAATTCTCAAGGTAATCCCATGTGAAAAAGTTCATGAGTCTTATTTTATAGCTTAAGAAATGGGAGGGGGAAAGTAAGGTGGTTTGTGAAGATTAATTGTGATCTGTCTTGATCAAATGAAATATGCTTTCCACAATAAATACATGGTTGGGCAAGAAGCTCCAGGGTTGTAGCTTGTGTGAGTCAACCCCATGCTGATGTTGGCTTTGTCACAGATGTCTTTGAGTCACTCATGGCCTTATGAGTAATCCATGTGCCTGATCTCATTGGTTCATCAAGCCAGACGTGGGTGTAATTCGTTTTTTCGTTTTTTTTTTTTTTTTTTTTTTTTTTTTTTTTTTTTTTTTTTTTCTGTCATTAGTGTTCTATCTGGGATGAATGGGCATTGTCCATGTCTCCCTAAGAAAAGTCATGCAACACAGTTGATGCCCAAACATGACTAACAGAGCAGAATATAATTTAATCTGTGAAAGTACTCTGTATGGACTGCAATCATCATTAGGCTGAGGAGACCCTTGTGTGGCTTTTGCTGTGGGTGATGACACGCAATTGAGGATCAGTAGTTTTCCCAGAAAGAACTTGCCCTGTAAGATAGAAATTACAGTGAGAGAAAAGCAAGCCAATACTGTTCTACACAGCAGCCTCTGATTTGGCAGAGGAAACTGCAAAAGCAGAACATGAGATCGAGGTGTTGGCTTGCTGTTACTTTCAGCTGGCAGGATGCAGGGGAAAGGAGAATACAAATTAGTTCTGTATTGAAGAACTTGCTTGGGTTCCAAAAATCTGGAACCCGGATAGAACTGGATAGTAAAAGGTAGAGAACAAGACAGAAGTGATCAAAAATACTCCTGAGGTCTGACCTTCACTATAGAAAAATTCAGCATGCTGATGGAGGCTTTAATTATTGACTAGTATATGAAACTATTATAATTATGGAATACTTTACATCAGACTTGGGGAAGTAGCTCTTTTAGTTTGGCTCTGGATGCTATGGGGTAGAGAGGTCCAGCCTGAATGCTGTGGAAATAGAATTACCTTTCTCCTCTTGAGACAAAGGCTGCGTACTTCAGGCAATTAAAAACATCTCTTTATGACTAACTGTCTCTTATGATCCCTAAGAGACAGTTGGTTATGTACATGTTAGCACTGCTAGTTGGGGATGGGCTGGATATTTTGATAAACCCAGATGTAGCTGACGGAGAGGCAAGGGCCAAAGTACTGAGGCAAAACTTGTGAGATTCAGACCCAACTTGAGCCTCAGATGAAGGAAGCAAGAGTGTGCCTCTTATTCTTTACCTCTGGCCAGGCTGAGAAGTATAATCCAGCATTACCAAACTTACCAGTGGTGAGGAGCTGTGTGGTAGTGCCCCAGGATGAGAAAATAAGATGGCTTATGCATGGGTAACAGTTACAGACTGTAGTGTACTTTATGGGAAGCGTTCTCAGAGTTGCATTATGGGAAGTGTCCTCATAGTCCAAGATTCTCTTTTGAGAAAACAATTAATACAAATAATAGAGTATTTTCACTTGTTAACATTAAAAAATATCCCAATAACTGCTGAATCCCAAGACTGAGATGAGCCTTCTGGAGATCCTTCCTAATATATATATATATATCCTTCCTATATATAGGATGATAACCTCTGAGTATCTTGAAGATTTGGAAAAGCATCTAGAAGGACAATAAAAAAATCAGATAAAGAGTTGGAGTAAAGTTATCATCTATGGGTGGAAAAAGAAACTCCCAAGAGCTGTAAAATGTTGTTCAGTGAAAATATCTGTGCCAAGGATGGGTTACCTTCTTAAACATTCTTGGCCCAGTGTATCCCTGAGACCCTTTCCCTGCAGAAAAAAGGCCGAGAGCTCTGGCTTCTGCAGCTAGAAGATGCTATGCAGCTTGGTTAGTTATGGGTTCAGCGTACCACATCACCAGCATGCCAGAAAATGTGTACCTGCTGCCGTCATAGGGGAACAACTGTAACTGGCTGCCTTCTGATTGGATTTGAGACCTGCTCCGTAGGAGGAGACTCTTGCTTAGTACTGTAGTACGGGAAGACGCCCACGCCTGGAGAGCTCATGTGTCCCAGTGGGGAAGGAACTGCTATTGTTTTGTTAAGCAGGTGTGGTGTGCCTTCAAATTGACTCCAGTTATTTATGTTTACAGCCATACATCACTTCAGCCATGGAGACACATTGTTTATTTAATTATTTATTTAATTTTCAGTGGGCAGTGGTTGATACTAAGACCCATACTTGGTAAAGCTACTGAAAACAAGTGACTCTTGCTATGGTAAAGTGGGCCAAAGGTCAGCCATATGTCTGTCCATCTATCTATCTAACTATCTGTCTATCTAGTATCTATCTATCTATCTATCTATCTATCTATCTATCTATCTATCATCTGTCAATCATCTCTATATAAATCAGATATCTGTATCATTCCTTTTAAGAGGAGGAAGGGACATAAATAAAGATCTGGGGAAGGGGTGGGTATTATGTATCTGTTTCCCCTGAGTTGAAATATCCTGTCTTAGAGAAAGAAAGCGGTTCATAAGATTCAGTAAAGTCAGAACATTACGTGATTTATGTGGCACATCCTCAAGTCATCCAAGCAATAAACTGCTGCTGGCGAAGAGGAGCCTGGTTTTGGCGGAGCCGTCTCTAAGTTACACAGTGATTACATGAGTTATGCTCCATGCTGGAGTGCCCTTTCTCAGTCATGCAGCTTTCTTGGAGTCATCTGTGTTCCTGTAAGTGAACTTTTGCCCATGTTTCTGAAAATGACCCCAGTGAACTCATTGGTTCATGAAGCTAGAATTGGGTGGGAAAATTTCTTTGGCCTGCTGGAAGTGTTCTAGCTGAAGTGGATAGGCATTTATTTGTTCATGACTCCCCAGGAAAACGCCTCACATGAAAAGAGTTTGGAATTAAACAGACCCTTAAAAGTCTTAATATTTATATTAGAGAATACAGTTTTATACACAGGTGTGTGTGTGTGTGTGTGTGTGTGTGTGTGTCTTTACATATGTATAGAGGCTAGAGGTAGACTCTGGATATTATTCTTCAGATACCATTGATGTCGCTTTTGACACAAGGTCTCTGATTGGTTCAAAGCTTACAAAGTAGAGTAGACTTGCTGGCCAGCAGGCTCAAGAATCTATCTCCATTTCCCCAGTACAGACATTACAAGCACATCTGGCTTTTCATGGTTAGGCTCTGGAGATTGAGCTCAGGCCTTCATGCTTACATGGCAAACACTTTACCAACTGAGCTGCCTGCCAGCTCCTATTGGAACATTTGAGTTGAAAGGTTATCTCTGTATTGCATCAATACTCCAATTCTTCCTTTATGCTGGAAGATATTTTACTGTAGTGACAGATCACGTTCCACATATTTTTGTTATGGTTTGAATACAAAATGTCTCCCATGGGTTCACGTGTTGAACATTTGTCACTAGTGATGTCAATATTTTGGAAGGTTCTGGAATCTGTAAGCAGTAGGACTTAAGTATATGAAGTAGGAGAGTAGTAGTTTACCTTTGAAGGTTATGTGTATACCTAGTTTTTAGATACTTCCTGTTATCTCTTGCAATAAGATGAAGGACTTCCTTTGCTTTACTCTCCTGGTTCTATTTCCCCAAGGATATGGTACCCAGAAAGCCTGGACTTAATTCTCTGCAACTTTGAGTAAAATAACAAATCTCTCCTGTCCTGTTAGAAGTCTGTCTGGTTTTATGTTGAGATTTTTGATCTACTTGGACTTTAGTTTTGTGCAGGATGGTAGATATGGGTCTATTTGCATTTTTCTACATGTGGACATCCAGTTAGACCAGCACCATTTGTTGAAGATGCTGTATTTTTTCCATTGTATGGTTTTCCATTGTATCTTTATTAAAATTCGGGCGTCCATAGGTGTGTGGGTTTATTTCTGGGTCTTTGATTCTATTCAGTTGATCCTCCAGTCTGTTTCTATGCTAGTACCATGCAGTAACAGGACAGGAGCCTACCACAGAGGGCCTCTGAAAGACTCTACCTAGCAGTGTATCAAAGCAGATGCTGAGACTCATAACCAAACCTTTGGCAGAGTGCAGGGAATCATATGAAAGAAGAGGGAGTTAGTATGACCTGGAGAGGACAGGAGCTCCACAAGGACCAAATATATCTGGGCACAGGGGTCTTTTCTGAGACTATATTTCCAACCAAGGACCATGTATGGATATAACCTAGAACCCCTGCTCAGATGTAGCCCATGGTAGCTCAGTATCCAAGTGGGTTCCCTAGTAAGGAGAACAGGGACTATTTCTGACATGAACTCAATGGTTGGCTCTTTGACCTCCACCCCCTCCCCCTGAGCGAGGAGCAGCCTTGCTAGGCCACAGAGGAGAACATTGCAGCCAGTTCTGAAGATACCTGATAAGCTAGGGTGAGATGGAAGGGGAGGAGGACCTTCCCTATCAGTGGACTTGGAAAGGGGCAGGAAGGAGATGAGGGAGGGAGGGTGGGATTGGGAGTGAATGGGGGAGTGGGCTACAGCTGGGATACAAAGTTAGTAAACTGTAACTAATATTAAGAAAATAAAAATTTAATAAAAAAAAAAACCAGATAGACACACTACATTTGCTGGAAGAAAAAGTGGGAAGAGCCTTGAATGTATTGGCACAGGAGACAACTTCCTGAACAGAACACCAACAGCACAGGCGCCAAGATCAACAATTAATAACTGGGACCTCATGAAACTGAAAAGCTTCTGTAAAGCATAGGACACTGTCAACAGTACAAAACAACAGCCTACAGATTGGGAAAGGATCTTCACCAACCCTTTATCTGACAGAGGGCTAATAACCAGAATATATAAAAAACTTAAGAAGTAAAACACCAACAAACCAAATAATCTAATTAAAAATTACGGTACAGAGCTAAGCAGAGAATTCTCAACAGAGGAATATCGAATGGCAGAGAAACATTTAAAGAAATACTCAAAGTCTTTAGTCACCAGGGAAATGCAAATCAAAACAACTCTGAGATTTTCTATCTTACACCAGTCAGAATGGTTAAGATCAAAAACTCAAGTGACAGCACATGCTGGAGAGGATGTGGAGAAAGGGGAACCACCCTCCATTGCTGATGGGAATGTAAACTTGTACAACCACTCTGGAAGTCAATCTGGCGCTTCCTCAAAATACCTTAAGATCCAGCTACACCACTCCTGTGCATATGCCCAAAAGATGCCCCACCATTCAATAAGGTCATTTGCTCAGTTATGTCCATAGCAGCTTTATATGTAATAGCCAGAACCTGGAAACAAGCTAAAAAGCCATTTTAATACGTGGTTCTTTTAATTTTTGTTGCAGAGATATGCTATGGAGCTGAGACTGGTCTTGAATTCATCATGAAGCCCAGACTGGATATGAACCTGCTATCCTCCAACCTCCTCCTGGAATTACAGGTGTTCACCACAATGCTTGACAGTTCTTTAATTGTTTAGTTGAGGTTTCCTTTGGTGCCTTGAGAATCCTTAACATAAATGGGCTGAGTCATTGAGAGTCCAACAAGTGGACAGGGTCATCTACTCACCATCTTCTATCCCGTGTATGAGCCATACAGTCTCAAATTAATTCATGCATTAATCATAATTAAATTAACATGGAAATTATAATGAAAACACTTCCATTTAATTTTTTGGATAAAATGTATACATTTTCAATAATATGTGGAAATTTTTATTTTCTCTCTCAGTAGGCTCCGTTATCATTGCTATTTGTTTAGCAGCATTCAGGAGTGAATTCTGAGTATTCTATTACTTGTTATGTGTGGACACTGGAAACATTAGTCAAGACTATGTGTAGATAATGATTGAATTATGAGCTCCCTAAGTGCTCAAAAGCAGTAAGCCTTCCATCCTCAAAGGGGATTCTGTATATGTGTTGGAGCACACTTTCAGTTCTCATCTGGGCAATGTGTAAGTCTTGTATGAAGTCCCAAGTTTAGCTAGTGATGAAAGCTTAGGGTTTTCTTGCATCTTCCTGGAGTGTCACAACCGTGGGCACGTGCCTAGCTTCACATATGTATAGCCTTCTAGATCCTGTGGAACATGTCAGAGCTTGTCAAAACTGTGAGTGTTGGTTTACTGCATTTGCCAACAGAAACTATCACAGGCTGTTAAACAACTGAACTTTGTTTTCCCACAAATTTGGAATTTGGATCTAGGTGTTATCAAGTGTGGTTTTCCCCAGGTCTCTTTCCTGCCTAACAGATGATCACAGCTTCTCTATATCCCCCAGCTCCTTTCCCTACCTGATAACTGTCTCTATGAGGTTACCTTTTATATTGGATTAAGATCCAACGCTAACTGCCTCATTGAAATGTTATTATCTCTATAGTGTTCTTATTTCCAAATATAGTCATATTATAAGGTATCAGATGTTAAGAATCCAATATAGTAGCTTGGGAGGAAACACAATTTACCGCTGTGGACACAGAATGATCTGGCTTTCCCTTTTAAGCTCTGTGGTTAGTGAATTGTTTGTAATCACGCATGTCAAACAAACATGGGGCTGCATAGTTGCTTCTGGTTTCTTTTTTCTTTTTGGCAAATACCCTGGAAAGTGGGCTGTTTGTAGTAGGTAGGTTATCAATCAGAGTAAATAAATACAAATTTTATAAGTAAGGACATGCAGGGAACCACCAGATAGCTAAGAAGATGCTGTTTCTCTACTGAGGGGTCCAGAAGAGATGGAGGTATGCCATCTCTGAATTGTTAGTTTTCATGACTACTGCAGAATGGAGGAGAGGAGGAAGAAAATAGAGTTAAAATGCCATAAATTCACTGTTTTAATGGATATTTAATCATTTTTTCCTAAACAAATTTTCTAAAAATTGTTACAAGTCTTTAGTTAATTTCCAGAGGTCTGAAACAGTAGTTCTGAAATAATGATTTTTTTCTAGGCTATAGACTCAAGGACAGCAACCATGTGACTGTTTCAGTAGATACAGGAAGTACTTTGACTACATTTCATATCACATATGACTATATTTCATATCACATATGATTACATTTATGGGAAAAAACTTGGAAGAAATCAGAAATAGAGGGAACATAATAAAGGATGTCTACAGTAGACTTATAGGCAACAACATACTAACTGGGGAAAAAATCTCAAAAGCATTTCCATTATAATCAGAAATGAGATAAAGCTGTAACGGTTTCCATTCTTATTCAGTGTCGCTCTGCTGTGTGACACTATTCCTGCAGACATGTGGGCAGACATCTACTCACGTTAGATAGGGAACTGATCAAAAACAAAGGGTATGGAAATAACCTGCTGAACCAGTGAGTTTATTGGGTTACTTACAAGAGAATGGGTAGAGAGTTACTTATAGGAGCAGAAATGATTCAAAAGTAGCCGCACCACCCTCAGTGTGGGTGATAGCTTGCACGCAGGTAGACAGATTGGAAAGTATTTCTTCTAGGCAGCTAAGCTTGTCTGAGGCTCTTCCTAAAAGTTCGGTTGGTCTGATCCTCAGCAGTCCTTGGTGCTTATAGAACACAGGAGAGGAAGGAGGCTTGTGCATCTGGTAAGATTTAGGGACTTCCTGAACCTCCCAAGTTTTTCTTTTCCTGACTATTTTAAACCCTCCTTTTAGAATTTCTTGAGTCTTAATTACCCTCCTTTTAGAACTTCCTAAATCTTAAAGATCCTCCCTTGAGAATTTCCTGAGTCCCTAGAACACACTGAGTCTTGACAAATTTCCTTGCACTATGGAATGTTTTAACCCAAAGGAAGTTGCTACACAAGAGGAGCTTAATGTCTTAACCAGCGAAAAAAGACACAAAACGAAAAAGGACGTGAGGATTTCTGAGCCTTGGGAGGAGGATGTGTGATACAAACATCCCATTTAGAGCTGAGTACTCTAGAGTCTCTTAGTCTCTGCATACTGAACAGCTGTGGGTTGTTGGAAGTCATCATCTAGTGCCAAAAAAAAAAAAAGGTATCTCTGATGAGGGCTGAGAGATGCACTAACCTACTGGTGTATCGGTAAACCATTGGGAGCAAGTTTAAAACTATGTCCATTTAGTAGACTAGTATTAGCGGCAGGTTCCCACCTAGAGCCTAGGATCTGTCTGGTCACAGATCCTTGGCTCAGGCACTCAGTTCCAGCCGTCAGTTCTGCCTTATGGTTCTTGTCGGCTTTAAGCCCAACAAGAAAGTAGTTGTTTACAGCCATAGCACTCACACTACCGCTAAACTAGTGGGCATATTTTGCTAGGCTGGTTGCTAATGTTGTTCATGACCATGTGAAAAGAGGAAAACAGAAAGATTTTAAGAGCAGAACCAGTAGGTAACTACAGTGAAAAAAGTATTTTCAGGACACAACAGGGCAATTACACATTTGAACTCATAGAAGTTGTGACAACATGCACAGACTTGCAGAAGATTAAGCCAGAGAAAATATCAGCATGGAGGGAGGAGATAAACACACAGTCCTAACCTATCCAAGCGGCTCTTGGTAGTTGATTCCTTCTGGGAGAGGGAGACTCAGCTTTTTTTTTTTTTTTAGGGATGTGACCTATGGTAGGTAGACCATGTTCCAATGGGTAACCACACACAATGGATAGACAACACAAATTGAGCTTGATTAAATAGGACAGGGAGTTTTACACAGAGTAGAGAGGTTGGAGCCGATCAATCATGGAGGAGTGAGAGGAAGGGGCTGGGGGAATATGATCAAAATACATTGTATGACATTTTCAAAGAATTAATAAAAGAGGGCTACAAATAGTAAAGGAAGAAATTGACACATCTTTATTTGAAGATGCCATGGATATATATACATATATACACATATGTACACACACATATATATAGAAAACCCTTAGGTCTGATAAACATTTTCAGAAAGTTAGCAGGACATAAAATCAACATACAAAAATGAGAAACTTTTTATATAATTTATCTTTTTAAATCATTTAATTATTTATCACAATTTATTCACTTCATTATTTTGTCTGCTTTTTTTTTTTTTTTTCCCAGAGCTGAGGACCAAACCCAGGGCCTTGTTCTTGCTAGGCAAGCACTCTACCACTGAGCTAAATCCCCAATCCTCTAGGGTTTACACCAATAATAAACTTGATGATAAAGAAATCAGGAAAATAAGTCAATTCCCAAAAGTACCTTGGGATATACCCGGCCAGAGAAGTGAAAGACTTTTATAATAAAAACTTTAAGACACTGGGGAAAGAAACTGAAGAAAGCAACATAAATTGGAAAGGACTTTCATGCTCATGGATTAGGAAAAATTAATAATGTAAAAGTGATTTACTAATAAAAGCAATCTACAAATTGAATTAAATTCTAATAAAAATTCCAATGACATTCTTTACAGAAATTAAAAAAAAAAACAAAAAACCAAGCCCTACAATTCATATGAGAGCACAAAAAAGCTGGGTATACAGTGCAATCCTGAGAATGAATAGCAATGCTGAAAGTATCACCACACCTAATTTCAAGTAACCCCTTATCACTGTGTCTTAGTTCGGGGGTTTCTATCGCCGAAACAAAACCTTATGGGGAGAACAGGGTTCCTTTGGCTTATGCTTCCAAATCATTGTTCATCAGCAAAGGGTCAGGACAGGAACCTGGAGCTGATGCAGAGGCCATGCAGGGTGCTGCTTACTGGCTTGCTCAGTTTGCTTTTTTATAGAATCCAGGACCAACTAGCCCAGGGGCAGAAGCATCCACAATAGGCTGGGCCTTCCCTCCTCCATCACTGATTAAGAAAATTGTTTACAGCTGGGTCTTAGGGAGGCATTTTTCTCAACTATTCCCTCTCAGAAACTCTGGTGTGTGTGTCAAGCTGGCATACAAACAAGCAGCACAACTGAGCTCTTGTCAGCGCGGCACACAACACCATCACTATCAAGCCACACCTTTCCATTCTTACTCACCCCAAAGACGCCACATTAAAAACATATATGACATTAAATTCCCACAGTTTTTACAATTTCAAACAGATTAAGATTTCTGTCCCCACCCAAGGACCATGCTTGGAGAGGACCTAAAGCCCCTGCACAGATGTAGCCCATAGACTCAGTCTCTAAGTGGGTTCCCTGGTAAAGGGAGCAGGGGCTGCCTCTGACATGAACTCAGTGGCTGGCTCTCTGATCACCTCCCCTTGAGGGAAGCAGGCAGACCACAGAGGAAGACAATGCAGCCACTCCTGATGAGACCTGATAGGCGAGGCTCAGATAGGATAGGACCTCCCCTATCAGTGGACTAGGGGAGGGTCATGGGGGGAGAAGAGGGAGGGAGGGCGGGATTGGGAGGAGACAAGGGAGAGGGCCACATCTGGGATACAAAATGAATAAATTATAATAAACAATACTAATTAATAAAAAAGGAAAAAAGATTTCTGTCATTTAAAAAATATCCAATCTCTCTAAAAATCCAAAATCTCTTTTAAAAGTTCAACATCTTTCAGCTGTGGGCTTCTAAAAATCAAAATTAAATTAAATATCTTCTTCAAGTGGGAAGAACCAGGACACCGTCACAATCTGAATCAAGCAAAATCAGACTCCGACAGTGTAAACTCAATGTCCAGTTATCTGGGATTTGTAGGTGATGTTCTGAGCTCCTCCGAGGAGCTTGAGTCACTTTTCCAACTCTACCCTCTGCAGCACACACAGCTTGTCTTCCAGCTCAGATGGCTCCCTTCCGCTGCTGCTGCTGCTGCTGTTCTTGGTGGTCAGCCCACAGTACTGGCGCCTCCCAAGTGCTAGGGTCTCCTACAGCTGGGCTGCACTTTCACCAAGAGCCTCTCACAGGCTCTGTTCCAGGTGCCAAGGCTCCGCTTCTTTGCACGAACTTTTGAGTCCTGGGACCTCCACTAATACTGCTGCTGCCCTCTCACCAGTGGCCTCTGCTGCTCTGTCGCAGTGCCAAGCCTCCGCTGCCCTTCATTCCTTCGAAACCAGCACCACCTGGGTGAGTCCTACTACCGAGTTCAGCTGCCGACAGAATGCACACTCAGCTGCTTCTGGAGCTCAGCCTGCGTGTGCTGACTCTGAGCAGACACTTCCCAGAGGTTTCAACTCGGGGATGCTTTTTTAAAGCTTTTCTTAATTAAATTTTTATTTTTTTACATTAATTACATTTTATTCCCTTTGTATCCCAGCTGTAGCCCCCTCCCTCATTCTCTCCTAATCCCATCCCCCCTCCCTTATCTCCTCCCATGCCTCTCTCTAAATCCACTGATATGGGAGGTCCTCCTCCCCTTCCATCTGACCCTAGCTTATCAGGTCTCATCAGGACTGGCTGCAATGTCCTCCTCTGTTTTATTTCAATCACTAATAATTTCTTAGCTTCAGCTAATTATTATCAATTGTCCTAGTAATGAAAAGGTTTCATTTTAATGTTGCTTGGCAATTACTGCCAACTCTTCAGCACCAGCTGATCAGAATAACAAAATCCCAATTCACAATAGCAAACATCCCAGATAGTCTTTAAACTTCCCTGTGAAACTTCACAAGCGAGGCCTCTGTCCTCTTCACTGCTCCCAGTGTTCTAATTTTCCAAGCTCTACAGCACAGCTCACTGAGCTCTCAACACTCAAGGGCTTTTCTAGCCTAAAGTTCCAAAGTCCTTCCACAATCCACCCAAAATCACGGTCAGGTCTGTCACAGCAACATCCCACTCCTGGTACCATATTTTCCCATTTCTATTGCTGTGACAAAACACGGTGACCCAAAACCAAGTTGGGCAGGAAAGGGATTATTTGAATTACACTTCCATATTGCTGTTCATCCTCAAAGGAACTCAAACCGGGCAGTAGCCTGGAGGCAGGAGTTGATGTGGAGGCCATGGAGGAGTACTATTTACAGGCTTGCTTCTCCTGGGTTTGCTCTGCCTGCTTTCTTACAGGATTCAGGACACCCAGCCTGGGAATGGAACCACCGCAATGGCTGGGCCCTCCACCATCAGTCACTAATTAAGAAAATGCCTTACATAGCTCAGTCTCCATGTGGGTACCCTAGTAAAGTAGCAGGGGCTAACTCTGACATGGATGCTGTTGTCTGTTCCTCCATCACTTCCCTCCAGCTGAGTGGTCTTGCCAGGCCACAGAGGAAGAGGAGGCAGCCAGTTCTAATAAGATTTGATATGCTGGGGTCAGCAGATAGGGGAGGAGGACTCCCCCTTTCTAGGGGAGGGGGATAGGAGGGAAATGGGAGGGTGGGACTGGGAGGAGACGAGGGCGGGGGCTATGATTGGGATGTAAATTGACTAAATTTAAAAAATAAATTTCAATAAATTAAAAAGAAAATGCCTTATAGCGGCATCTTATGGAAGCATTTTCTCAATTAAGTTTTCTGCCTTTCAGATAACTCCAGTTTGTGTGTCAAGTTGGCCTAATACCCGCCAGCACACCATAGTAACAAGGAACAGGATACTGGGACAAAAACAGACATGCATATGGAGGACTCTGATATTAACCAACATAGCTACAGCCATGCGATTAGAAAACATTAACCCATTTGTCATTGAACACATATGTGTGTGCCCGCATGAGTCTACGTGCAACACGACATGCAGATGCCCTTAGAGGCCAGGCATTGGGGTCAGAGCTCCTGGAGCTGGCAGGAGACGCAACTGAGCTCATCAGATAAAGTGAAGCAAGTCAAACAGAAAGGCACACGTTGGAGCTTTCTGTAGATGTGTAAAATCATCACGTATACATTCTGTGAAAGTAAGAAAAACTACGGGTAGGAATGAAGGGAAATAAGGGAGTTGGTGGAGGTGAAGGGGCATGTAAGATAATGAATATGAGCAAACGAATATGATCAAGCTGCATAGTGTTCTTGTATGAAGATGTTTTGTGAAATTCATTAATATGTACAATGTGTATTTGGAAATACAAAAAATTCACAGAAGCATGTACACTGCTTAAATATACTGGGAATTTTTCTTCTCAAGAAAGTGAAGCACCTGAAAGTTTTGTCATCTATGAGGACCCTGAGCCAATTGTCCTATGGAGCGATGACTACTCTCTCTCTCTCTCTCTCTCTCTCTTTTAATATATATCCTTAGAATCTGTAGTGACTTCATTCCCGATCTCCATTACTGTTAACTCTTTCTGTTACTGAGAAGTGTGACTGGAAGCTTAACAAATTTTAAAATACTTATGCAAGATCCAGTCATAGACAGTTGTGAACAGCCATGTGGATGCTGGGAACTGAACCCTGGTCCTCTGAAAGAACAATCAGTGCTCTTACCCACTGAGCCATCTCTCCAGAAGCAGAGTCTCACAGCCAAACAATAGGAGTTTTATGGAAGAGAGGGAGGAAAGATTGAGGGAGTCTGTGGGGTCAAGGACACCACAAGAAAACCTACAGAATAAACTAACCTGGGCTTGTGGGGGCTCACAGAGACTGAACCACCAATCAAAGAGCATGCATGGGCAGACCTAGACCCCCTACACATATGTAGCAGATGCGCAGCTTGGTCATCATTTGGGTCCCCTAACAATGGGAGCAGGGCTGTTCTGACACTACTGTCTGCCTTTGGATCCCTTTCCCCTAGCTGGGCTGCCTTGTCTCGCCCCAGTAGGACGCACTTAGTCCTGCTGTGATGGGAGGGGCCAGGTGGGTTGGTACCTTTTAGGAAAGAAGTAGAGGAGGAAAGTGGGGAGTGAGGACAGGCCTAGGAAGACAGGCCGAGGAGTCTGGAATCAGGCTGGAAAGTGATTAAGTAAAAACAAATATGTATGTATGTTTGTATGTATGTATGTATGTGTATGTGTGTGTGTGTATTTTAAGACCCAGTCATAGGCATCACCCATTTCCTGTTACTTTTTGCTTTATGTGCTTTTTATTTCTGCTCGATTTTATTCTTTTCTTCCGCTTAATGTAGTTTTAACTCACCCTTACTTATTCATTTCTTAAGGCAGAGTTGAGGCTATATTTCTTCCTAAGGTAGGTAATTGTTGCTTTAAACATTCACCTACATATTAGTTTAAAATAATTCTCATTTCCTGGTTGAATTTTTTCTTTGATCTATGGATAGTTTAGAAGTATAATATTTACCATTCAAGGATTTAGAGAGTTTCGCAAATTTTTTCCTTTATTAATCTGTAATTAATTTCGTTGCGCATGAAGAACATATTTTGTTTTACTTGAATTTTTTATTTTGTGATAATTGTGTGGCCCTGAATATCATTTATCTTGGTAAAAGTTCTAAACACACTTAAAATGAAAGTGTGCTCCTCTACTGCTTGGTAGAACGTCTCATGAATGTCAACCAGGTCAAGTTGTTTGCTGTTGATGCGCAAATCTTCCCTCACTAATTTTTAAAGATTTTGAAATTTCTGACAGTAATTTTGAGTTTGTCTGTTTCTCTTTGTACTTTCATCAGTTTTTTTTTTTTTTTGCTTAGTATAATCTGGAACCATTGTTAGCTGCTCAAATACTCAGAATTTTTCTGTTCTGATATTTGTATCAGTTGATCACATCATTCTGAAATAACCCTTTTTATCATTGGTAATATTCTTTGGGTTTATTTTGGTATTAAACTGGCTGTACTAGCTTCATTGTAACTAGGGTTATGTAACTAGGGTTTTCATGGTTTTACTTTTTATCTATTTGTGCGATTTGAAGTTTGTTTTTTATAAGAAGCATATACTTAGGTCTTTCTTTAAACTGTAATTTGAAAATATCTGCTTTTAGTTGGGGCTTCAGCTATTTGCATTTAATGTGATTATTGCATAGGGCATGCACTGGTGGGTACTGGGGTCCTCTGGGTATACATTTTGGCTTCCAGTTTAGTATTTCTATGGGATTCCTGAGAATGTAAACAAGATGGTCTCTGATTCTTGTACCTTCTCTTGCTCTCTTTTCCTTCTGCTTGTCTTATCCAACTTTAGTGTGATAGTTTTTGTTTTATCTTACTATATTTTATTAGTTATATTTAAAAATGAATGAATGAATGAATTAAAATGTAGCCTCTAGGGTACAGGTTAACAACTGAACTGTCACTGTCACTGATACCTGCTGGGACAGGGAAATAAGTTTTCTCCGATAGAGTGACACAGGGTGTATCAACCACTCTGGGACAGCTATCATGCTCAGGAGTAGTTAACCAATGTATAATGGACTCCACAGGCTTTTTGGGTGATTTTATTTGGTTGCAGTTTTTTTTTTTTTTTTGAGGGAGTAGTGTTTTCTTGGTTTTGTTTGTTTTTTGAGAAATAACTTAAAGTTGGGTGGGTAGGGAGAGAATGAAAATCTGGAAGGACAAGGGGGAGGATAAGATTATAATAAAATTATTTAAATTTAAAAATTGTTTTAAATAATAAAAATACAAAATATGATTAAAATTAAATAGATACACAAGGTTTGTGAGCTCCATAGGTATTTGCCAGTCAACATTTTTAATATTTTATATTTTAAAAAAGAAAGCATATATGTCATAGTTTATTTCTGACAAATTAATTGACCATAATTGTCAAAATTGCTAGTTATTAATTCATTTTCAGTTTTTCTGTGTGAAAATGTAAGGCTGCACAAGTGCCATGGTTAATACAATACGTTTGATGTGACCTAATTAGTATTGTGAGGGACAAACACATGGAGACGCAAATAGGGACACAGGCTTTGGACAAAATCTGACGTGATGTGAATACTGATTTTGGCCTTTATTATTTTACTCATTAAAAGCTCCTTTGGTAGAGAAGAGAAAACAGCCCAGACAGTTATTGGATCCTCATGTGGCAGGGACTGTGTAAGGTGCGTTCATGAGCCTGCTTAGTTCTCATGAATCTATGAAGGAGGTGCGCCATCTCCATTTCACAGACAAGGAACAGAGTCATCCAAGCTGAACTGTCCATCAATGTGTCCTGCATGGAACAGCCAAAACCTGACCCATTCTCATCATAGCCAGGTGTGCCAGTGAATTTGAAAACTTTCAGTCTTATTAGAAAATTATTCCACCTCACAAAAGGGGAGAGATATAATAGGGAAACATTACTCCTAGGAACCCAGAGAGCAGTATTTGTGTTCATTCTCGGTTAGAGCATCATGAATACAGATCACAACTCAGTTAGAAAAATCATTCATTGTAAGAGATGAAGTTGAGGAAACAGACAGATGGGAAGAGAGGAGGAAGAAGGGCGCTGCAATGGATTGGGGTAGAGAAGAAACCATGTGGGCCAAAAGAAGACTCCAATAATGTCGTGGAGAGGCCCAGACAAAGAATAAAAGCAAGCACCATGGGATTATGTATGGAAGGTGGAGCAGATGAGGAGGATTAATGAGGATGGCATTGGATGGAGGCTAGAAGATGGGTGGTAAGGATATTGAGATTAGTGTAGGTGAAATATCTGCCCAGCCCAAGGTAAATAAATCAATTATAAATCTAACAGGTGTCTGTGTCTTATTATTTGTGGTAGTGGGTTAAATAATAATACTGCTGTAATAATCTTAGGGCTAATAATAAACTTTAGCCTAATACTTATTTTTTACTTAACTACAACAAATGGTACCCAACTAATCTAAGCATCCACACCCATCAAATCATACTTTATCATAATTTGGTGGTGGTGGTGGTGGGGATAAGCTCCCAGTGATACAACCCAAACTTAAATCCTAAAAACTCCCAGATCAACTACTGTGTCTTCAAGAGAGAGTCTTAAACAGGCCCAGGAGCAAAAGACAGCCTACTGTGGGCAGACCTGAGATTTAACATAACAAAATGGGCTGCAGCAATAGTCTAACAGGAGGGGTACTCAAGCATGGCTTCCTGATACTGTGGCTAGCTCAGAGCTACATCAACAGCCAAGGCTGGAAAGAAGGGAAATGGAGGAAGACAGACCTCTAGATAGAGCTTGGCCTGTACTGCATCTAAAATAAAAAATGGCATGGCAGAAGGTGTTTGAATCCCTTTTGGCTTTGTTTTGGCTGCAATATGTTTAATAGTGATGGCTCTTTCCATGCCTTCTCTAAGAAAGTTCAAGGAGAAAATGGGGAAAAAGCCAAGGGATGGAATACTAAGTTACAGACAATAGAAAGAGCATTCTTCCTAATAAAAATTAGATTAATGGCAGCTAAAATTCAAAGCTCTCTGGCTGCCAGACACTTGTCAGCTCTTTCTGGTAAGAGTCCACTGATTCACTGTAACAACTAAAATAACTAACTGGGCTTTGCTTGTTACAGCCTAAATTGCACAACTGACTCAAAACTTTAAATTTTCTTCTCTTTTTGCTTGAATTTCATTTAAAGGCTTTGAGTTACAATGATACGCATTTGAGAAAAAAATATTTAAACAAGTTGGTGGAGAAAAGCTATTTAAACAAAAAATATTTTTTAAGTATTTTAAAAAATATTTAAAGGCACATGCTTTTAATCCCAACACAAAGTGAAAAGAAAGGAGCAACCAATTGGTTTCCCAAAGTGAGGGGAACAAGGACTATTTCTAACAGGAACTCAATGAAGATACCTGATAAAACAGGATCAGATGAATGGGGGGAGGTCCCCCCCTTTCAGGGGACTTGGAAAGGGGGCACAAGTGGTGATGAGGGAGGGAGGGAGGGACTGGGAGGGAATGAGGGTTCGGGGCACGGCTGGGATACAGAATTAATAAAATGTAACTGATAAAAATAAAATAAAAAAAGAAAAGAAAAGAAAAGAAAGGAGCAGATCTCTGAGTTCAGGATCAAGCTAATTTACACAATAAAAGCCAGGATAGTAACTCCTGCTGTTTAGTCATTTGCAGAGATAGTCTAAGATTCAAAATGATGAAATTTTCCTTAAGGTTACTATGTAAGTTCTTTTTTCTTAATAATGCATGTTATGTCCTTACTGATCTAAAGGTTGGATTCACATCAATT
Source organism: Rhombomys opimus (assembly GCA_010120015.1). Classification (NCBI taxonomy): domain Eukaryota; kingdom Metazoa; phylum Chordata; class Mammalia; order Rodentia; family Muridae; genus Rhombomys; species Rhombomys opimus. Next base: position 2,299,571 of record REGO01000192.1, read on the forward strand.
TTAGGTTTCTGTAAAGAGAGATGATGTCACTAAAAAGGCCAGCCAATCTCAAAAACTGGTACTTCCACAGAACTGGTTAAACGGTATTTTGGGTTAAGAAATATGTTCTGTTGGTCAATGTAAGAACTCAAAATTAAGCTAGGAGACAAACATACAAACTGCATGCCTCTCACATCAAAAAACTTTTAAATGCTGACTAAATTAAGGTGTCACCCTGCTCTGGAAGCTGGCTTACTCTTTCAAATGTGAGACATTTTCACAGGAGTGGGGCAAATGTCGGTCTTGCCTGATGCAAAAAAGACACAGGGGGCTTACAGGTGGCAAGGTAATGCCAGCCTAGTTAAGTCCTAGAAACTCAAGTATTATAATTCATATGTTTAAAAGGCGGAACCATCCATCCCATATCAAAAACGGGGCAAGCCAAAGAATAGCGACAACCAGGGTAAAAAGCCAGGCACAAGGTGCATAGGGTCTGTTTAAGTGCTGAAAGTACAAGGGCTTTACATAAAGTCAGGCTGTAAGGCCTAACCACCCATTCTGTATAGAAAGGGGGATAAGACAAAAATAGCTACAACATATAAAAAACCGAGGCCTAACCCTCTAAACAGGTATAAGATGCCTAGGGTATCTTAAACTTTAAATTAAAAAAAAATTTATATAAAGTTTACTTAAAACATGCCTTTTTGATTTTAGCCATTCTGATAAGTGTGAGGTGAAATCTCAGGGTCATTTTGATTTGCATTTCCCTGATGACTAATGACACTGAGCATATCTTTATGTGTTTCTCTGCCATTCGATATTACTCTATCGA
>REGO01000192.1:2332018-2342549 GCA_010120015.1 Rhombomys opimus
CCTGTGCCTCTTCTGCTCATTCTCCCGGAAATTAACTGCTTGGGAGTCACAGCTGAATAAACATGTATTTGTGCTGAAACAGTAACTAGGAGGAAGGAAACGTGCTAAGATGTACATTTTCTTGTAAAATCTACTCAGTGCTCAGTAGAGGTCAGTAATGGAACACGGTAGAAGACAGCATACATGAACTCAGCCTCACACTGGGGTCTTCACGCATGACTTCCAAAAGTAACTGAGAGATACAACTTCATTTATTTCATTTTATTCTTAGCTGTGATGGTGTATCTTTGTTTAAAATGTTTATTTATTTATTTATTTATTCACTTTACATCCTGATCCCCTCCCTCCTCTCCTCTGGGTCCCACATTCCTTTTTCTTCCCCTCCCCTACTCCTCAGAGAAGGGGAGTCCCCCACCCCTGCTGCCACCTCCCCCAGCACACCAAGTCACATCAGCACTGAGCACATCCCTTCCCCTGTGGCCTGTAACTTTTGACCCATAGTTATGGCAAGATTTCCAGGTGAGATGTACAGAGAGTTTGTGAGTGGAGTAATTTTCTCCTCACTCTTAGGAATTAGTGTTCTATTAAATTGTTCTTCTGGTAAATGTGTCTATTTTGTTAAAATATCCCATTTCTTTAGTTTTCCACCTTTTCCATGATAAAATAATATCTTGAAAGTCCTACTACTTTTTAGGCTTGATATATTTTCCTTCTCATTTTGTTTCCTGATTACTTTAGAATCCAGGCAGGCAGCTGTGTCCTTCACCAGCCGTGTGGGCTATTTCCAGAGAAGATGTTGATTACAGGTGAGCAGAAGAGAATACTTGGACTGACTCCCATACAGTGTTTAGAAGAATGATTGCTAAACAAACCCTGGCATTTCCCACAAGATAGTACTTAAGAAGTAAGAAGCATGGTCGAGGAACAGGCTGGTAGATGTTACGGTTGGACTGTGCTGGAGACACAGCCCTCTGATGTGGTAGGGCTGGGCAGTGGGGCTGGAAAAGGCTGGAGTCGTGTTGGGACCGAGAGTCGGCTTTGCAGAATTGAGTTAGTGGCTGTGCATGTGTGCTGTGATAAACATGTAAGTGTTCTTGCTCTCTCCGTCCCTCCTCATGCCCTTTACCTCCGACCGTAAGATGACAGCAGCTCAAAGGCCTCCAGCAGGGCCAGCAGGGTGCTCCCCCTTGGCTCTCCCAGTGCCCTAAACCATGAGCAGAAAACATTTCCATTGTAAACTGAGAAGTCCCAGAACAGAAAAAGCCTCAGCCTGTTTTAAAATTCTGCAACATCAAATGCCCAATGATGCAGAGCTGAAATGCTGCACACCAAAGCCTGATTCTTTTCAGTCTGCTTGAAAACCACTCACTGCCCTCTCTTGTATCTGCCCTAACAATCTCTTGACTCTCAGAACTTGAAAAAAACTTGTGTGTATGTGTGTGTGTGTGTGTGTGTGTGTGTGTGTGTGTGTGTGCATGTTCACCAGGGTGTACATGTGTGTGCAGGTATACATGTAAGTGTGATCATGTATGGGCCAGAGGACAATCTATAGTGCCATTTCTCCAACGCTATTGACCTCGTGTTTTGAGACAGGCTCTCTCACTGCCATGGGGCTAACCTGGCTGATCAGCGAGCTGCAGGGATCCCCCTACTCTCCAGCACTGGGATTACAACATGTGTCACCATGCCAAGTGTTTTTGTGCCATGGGTTCTGGGAACTCAACTCACGTCCTCATGCTTGTGTGGTAAGAAATTTACCGACTGAGCTATCCACGAAGCCCTGGAGCTCTATGTGAACCTTCGCAGCATTGTCCTGAGAGAAATCATCAACAAATACCTTCCTTGTGGATGCTCAGGTCTTTTGTTGGGAATCAGAGTGGGAATCTCCTGGCATGCCTTGGTATTTACGAACTCTGAGGTTTCTCACATTGAAGCTATGGTTATCCCGAGTGGGTGTCCATGTCCCAAAGAGCCTTAACTGTGGTTTCCAGAGCTGCTCAGGACATCTCCCAAGGCTTCCTGGTGAACCCTGGTGTTTAGTCAGTCCTGCTGTAGATGCTTAATAAAGATGGGGCTTCAAATCTGACTGCTGTGGAGAAGCAGGACAGCAATGAACATTAAGCTCATATTTAGCAAACAGTGCTCTTTTGCTGGAGTAAACTAAATCCCTTACATTTAGTTAATGGCATGTATTTAAAACTGAAGTTAGGCTAAGCTAGAAAATGATGGTTCTACCTCAGCATTGGAGGTCAATCTCACAATAGACTTTTACAAAAATTGTGAAAACTGTTGTGGTAGAGTTGACCTTACTAAATGCTCTCCAACTTTTTCTGCCTTTCACACCGGTCTCTCTGGAAGCTTCTGGTTATTTCTTTATGGCTTTATATTTGTTGACTTGTTTAAGAAAGCATTTATGGAGAATGTTGCAGGAGACACATTTTACTTAAGGGGAATACAAGCAAGCCCAGATGGTGATATTTTTGTGGGTATCAGTGCCTGGAACAGAAAGCTCTTTGATTTTTCTTTTAATCAAGGGAAGTAGAATTAGCCACAGTAGTAACTCAGAGTTCCTGGGTATTTATTACTGTGCTTTACCATATGGGATTATTGGTCTTGATTGCCAGTTTGATGGCATTTGGAACCACCATGGAAACTTCTGGCATATCTGTAATGGATTTTTCTAGATGAGGTTAGCTGTGGTGGCAGACCCACCTTAAACACGGGGAGACATCACTGACTGGGATGAGGCCTTCAGCCGCACACAAACGAGACTGGGAGGTGAGCAGAAGTATTTGCCTCTGGTTCCTGACTGAATGAACAATGGCATCAGCTGCCTCCTGCCACTGACACCATGCTGGATTCTATCCTTCTGAACTGTAAGATATTTTTTCCCCTTTAAGTTGCTTTTGTCAGATAATTCATCATGACTTTCTCTCATGATGAGAGCAGCTGTCTTCTCACACACCTGGAAATTCAGAAGTCTGAGCAGAGACAGCAATCATGGTCTATGGTACCCAGTAAGTAAATCCTGTGGGAGGAAAGGTTGAGCTACAGAGATGGAAAAGAACACATAGAGGGAAATGAAGGAAATGGGTGACCACGGCGCTGCATGGCCATTTATTCTGTAAGTGGAGATCTCCTGAGCTCTTAAAGGAAAGTCTTAACCACAGAGCAGAATCAGAGTGACCAGGGAACGATAGTCATGCAGAAATGAAAGGCGATGGCCTGGGAGGGGCCCAGGAGAGGGCAGCGATGTAGCATTGTTTTGTGATATTACTAAGTTGGAAGAGTTTAGAGAAAAGAAAGCTTACAAGTGGGAAGGAGGAACAGAAAGTGTGAGACCTGACTTCAAATATGATTACTGTGGAGAGGTGTTACTCCCCTTGTGTAGATGAGCTCCAGGGTCATGAGAGAATGACTGTTTCCTAAAGGATTTCAGGGAAGTGGTGTCTTCATGGAGAACTAAGTTCTGTTCCTCAGAAACGTGAATGAGCATTCACAGGAAAGGGGACGACATTGACATTGGAAGATATTCCTGGTGATCGATGGCCAGCTACAAAGGTCACACAGAAGGACTCTTGGAAATATATATGAAGGGAGTTGGGAAGAGCAAAAAGAAAATGATCAAGAAGGCAAAGTCTCCAAGAGATGAGAAACTGAGAGATAACTGAGGGATGATTGGGGATCAGGTTAGTCCAGACAACCCATGAGGGGAAAAATGTGAGTTTAAGTATCTCATACACATAAAAAGTTCTGTGCTGGGGGCGGAGTGTATGCACTTCAAAAGCTACACTTGATCTGTCACGAATCCCAGGAAAGTGCCTATCTCTACCTCTTCAGGGTTAGGATTACGAATAGATGCTTCTGTGCCTGGCTTGTTTTCTCTGGGACCTATTTTAGGTCCTGACGTTTGCCAGGTAACATCTCACTGATCATGGTATCTACTCAGCTTCTAATCAATGGTGTTTTAAATGTGTGTGTATGTGGGGTGGGGAGAGGGTGAGAGAGGGAGAGGGAGGGAGGGAGAGGGAGAAAAAGGAAGAGGGAGAGAGAGGGAGAGGGAGAGAGAGGGGGGGGGAGATTTCTATGATCATGACAATTCATATGAGGATTTTATTTTGGCTTTTGGTTCCAGAGGGATCAGAGTCCATCATGGCAGCACAGCACAGCAGTGATGGCAGACATGACAGAAGCAGCCTGAAGCTGAGAGATCAGACCTTGAATCTCAAGTGCTCCTTCCCGCAAGGCCACACTCCTAAACCTCTCCAATCAGTGCCGTCAAGTGGGGACCAAGCATTCAAACACAGAAGCCCAAGAGGGACATTTTTCGTTGAAACCACCGCAGATTTTCCTCGGGTAGAAATGATAGGCAGTTGTAAGCTAGTGATGTGAGCCCTGGGAACTGATCTCAGGCCTTCTGCAAGAGCAGTATGTACAACCCAGCAACCTCCCTAGAATCTAGTCAATGTATAGCAACAGCAAATTGTTCTCAACATAGATTATTCCATAAGGTATGTGTTAAAATTGTTAAAAATTTGCTACGTATTATACTTCCCTGTCGGCCAAGGTTCCATCTTTTCATTGCTAGGATGTTTCTTTGAAGGCATTGTTTATTTGCCTTATACATAAGGGTCTTTCCTGACCCTGGAACCTACTGTGTAGACGGAACTGATCTTGAACTTATGTAGCCCTCCTGTTTTTGCCTTTTATGGTGGGATTACAGGCATATAAGACCATTCCCAGCTTGTAGTTTTAATTTGTTTATTTCTTCTGAGGAATGACTCAAACCAAATGCATTGCATAGAGATATAGGTCATCCAAGAACAGAAGATTATAAGTAAAAACTATGGCCAGTTTTTGTGTTTATTTCATAAGACTTTCAAGGTGCATTCATGTAGCAGCATGGGTCTTCATTTCATTCCTTTTCATGACTTCATAATTTTTCACCATAAAAATTTATCATGGTTTGTTTATTCCGGTTATCAGTTGATAGAAATTTAGTTGTTTCAACCTTTTAGTCATTGTGAGTATTGCTGGCACTTGGGCAATTTTATTTGAATATCTGTTTTCAGTGCTTTTGTTCATGTACCCAAAGTAGCATTTTTCTGGGCTTTATAGTAATGCTATGCAAACATGTTGTTTTCTGTATTTTTTTATATTCATGATTCTAGTTACATGACCTTTGATGGTTTTGTTCACATGTCCATAAAAATAATTTCTTTTTTAACTTTGAATTCGTATTTGTACCAAAAAGTCCAAAACTATAAAATGTTTCATGAATTTGCGTGCCATCCTTGTGCGGGGACCATGCTAATCTTCTCTGTATTCGTCCAATTTTCAGTATATGTGCTGCTGGAGTGAATAGCATAATAACAACTTCTAAGCATCATTTGGAGTGTTGATATTGTGCATCCCTTTTTTTTTTCTTTTGGAGAAATGTCTAATAAATGTTTTTATCTTTTTCAAACTGAATTTGTTTACTGTGGAGTTGTAAACATTTTTTGTGTGTTTTCTGGATATGATTTACAGACATTTTCTCTCATTGTAAGGGTTTTATTTTTATTTTGTTCATCTGTCAGAAATGCTATGTTTCCTTGATGAATACCACCATAAAATGTCTTCTTTAATCTCCAGGAAACATTTGTGTGTATGTTTTTGTTTTTTATGGCTATAGCTGCTCTAGTTTTCACTTGGCTATTTTGATGTTATAGCCATTTGAGTACTATTTTGATGATACAGACTTTTCCATTTTTTTGTTTTGTTTTCAGACTAGCTACATTTAGGAATCTATAATGCACCATTGTGAAGAATATGTAGCTAAAGCATTACAATAAATCTATTATTTCCATCCCTAATTCTGATTGATTGTTAAGTTTAATTAATTTACATTACTGTGAATAATGATAAGGTAAGATTGGTATCTTTAATTTTCCAACTGAAAAAAATGTATCTTTGGTATTTTTGTCCTTTTCCTCCAAAGATGTTTTCTTAAGAACATTTAACGTTACACTGTACGCACGGGTGGATACTTACAAGCCATGTTAGTGTTCGTCCTGACCATGCCTAATCGTTGGCATTTGAAGGCATGGAACACCTCTTGTGCCTTGTTTTATATAAAAGAAGCTGGTAGCGTTGACACACTGCACTCATCAATAGATACAGAGAGATAAATGCAGAGGTGGAGAATTATTTAAAGAAAGACTGTGATTGATTTTTCTCTTAAGAAATGCTTAAACATCTTAATGCTTTCACTCTGCGGGTAACTGCAGCAGGTGATAATATGCTTTTATCACTTTTATGAGAAATCATCCGAATGCAGGAGGCAGTGGTGTGTGTGTTTGTGAACTCCTGACCCTCTCCTCATCAGCTCCCACACAGCAGCCCTCTCTTCTGTGAGGTATTCTGTGCAGAGCGGAAGAAATTGCTCCCTGGTAAACACTGAGCTGCTCAGCCGGTAACTGAAAATTTTAGCTGTCACAAGATGTGTACAGGACCAGCTTGTCTCTAACCTGTTGTATAGATATCCCTGATGCCTTTGTCCAAAATGGACATTACAGCTTCAGAGGGAAACGTTTTGACATTTACATCTGATGTTTTGTAATCATCTAAATGGAAAAACACGTGTGGAAAATGGTACTGCCTTTAGCATTGCATTTGATGCCTGTCTCAAGGATATAATTTTTTTTGGGGGGGGCATGCTTACTGTCTTATTTCTTTTTTATCTTAATTTTTATTAATTACAGTTTATTCAGTTTTTATCCCCCCTGTAGCTCTCTCCCTCCTCCCCTCCCAATCCTCCTCTCCTTCCCCTTCTCTACTCATACCCCTCCCATCCACTGATAGGGGAGGTCTTCCTCCCCTTCCTTCTGATCCTAGTCTATCAGGTCTCATCAGGAGTGGCTGCATTGTCTTCCTCTATGTCCTAGTAAGGCTGCTCCTCCCTCAGGGGGGAGGTGATCAAAGAGCAGGCCAATCAGTTCATGTCAGAGACAGTCCCTGTTCCCATTACTATGGAACCCACTTGGACACTGAACTGCCATGGGCTACATCTGTGCAGGGATTCTAGGTTGTCTCCATGAATGGTCCTTGGTTGGAGTATCAGTCTCAAAAAAGACCCCTGTGCCAAGACTTTTTGGTTCTGTTGCTCTCCTTGTGGAGACCTTGTCCTCTCCAGATCTTACTATCTCCCACTTCTTTCCTAAGATTCCCTGCACTCTGCCCAAAGGTTGGCCCTAAGTCTCAACATCTGCTTTGATACCCTGCAGGGTGGAGCCTTTCAGAGGCCCTCTGTGGTTGGCTCCTGTCCTGTTCCCTGTTTTCTTCTTCTTCTGATGTCCATCCTCTTTGCCTTTCTGAATGGGAACTGAGCATTTTAGGCAGATCCCTCCTTCTTGATTAGTTTCTTCAGGTGTACAGGTTTTAGTAGGCTTATCCTATATTATATGTCTAATATCTACTTGTGAGTGAATATACCCTGTGTGTCTTTCATGCAACTTCATATGGAATAACAAGAAACACAGAATTGCTAAAACAATTCTCTACAATAAAAGATCTGGAGGTATCTTCATCCCTGATCTCAAGCTATACTATAGAGCAACAATACTGAAAACTGCATGGTACTGGTATAGAAACCAACTGGTAGATCAATGGAATCGAAGAGAAGACCCTGAAATAAACCCACACACTTATGGACACCTGATCTTTGACAAAGATGCCAAAACCATTCAATGGAAAAAAGAGCATCTTCAATAGATGGTGCTGGTTTAACTGGATGTCTACATGTAGAAAAATGCAAATATATTCATACTTATCACCCTGCACAAAATTAAAGTCCATGTGGATCAAAGACCCCAACATAAAACCAGACACACTCAACATGTTAGAAGAAAAAGTGGGGAAGAGCCTAGAACTCATTGGCACAGGAGACTACTTCCTGAACAGAACACCAACAGCACAGGCTCTAAGAGCAACAATCAATAAATGGAACCTCATGAAACTGAAAAGCTTCTGTAAAGCAAGGGACACTGTCTTCAGAACAAAACGACAGCATACAGATTAGGAAAGGATCTTCACCAACTCCATATCTGACCCAGGGCTAATACCCAGAATAAATAACGAACTCAAGAAGTCTCAAGAATATTTTTCAACTGAATTCAGTGGACTTTTGTGATTTAGCTTTATAACCTCTGAATTTATTTTCTTTGTAATTCAAAAATCTGCAGCTGGTTTCTTCTCATTAAAGGTTGCTTTTTTTTTTTTTTTTATCAACTTGGCATAAAGTAGAGTCACCTGGTAAGAGGGAGCTCGGCTAAGAAATTACCTCTTCCGGATTGTTCCATGAGCACATCTCTGGAAATTTTTTAAATTAGTAACTGGCATGGGAGGGCCCAGCAAATTGCAGGAGGTGCTTTCCCTGAGAAGGTGGCCATGGATTGAATACCAAAACCGTCTGCGCAAACGACGAGGCAGAAACCAGCAAGTGCCCCCCACCCCCTCCCCGTGGTCTCCTCAGTTTATGCCTCCAGGTTCCTGCCCCGAGCTCCCGCCCTGGCTTCTTTTCGATGAACTGTAATCTGTAAGCTGAAACAAACCGCAGAGGTAGATGCTGATCCACCCAGGTCTGCCCACGTCTGCCAGCTTGCCTGTCTGCCACAAAGCTTCCACAATGAGCTTAAAGTTCTGCCACTTGCTGGGGCCGCGTACTTACATACATGAACCTGTAAGGGGCATTTCATACTCAAATCGTAACCGATTCCATCAAGACATTAAGTACTGTGACAGTGGAAATAGGAAACCCTCAGGTTTTGCTGGGTACATTAAAAACTTGTCTGATTTGAAATTCAAGTTTTAGAGTTGCGATGCCATGCAACATTTCAAGCACTTTTATATTAACCGTTTGCAACATAAAAGAGAATGTCCTGGATGAAGGGCTCTCAGGGCCTAATGGGTTAGAGGTGAACGAAGGCCAGAGGACAAGCACGTTGCCCCCGAGAGGCGACGGTCAACACCAGCAGTCCGGTCAGCACGTACGCCGTTATCAGAGCGAACGGCTTCAAACCGCACTCAAGGGAGATGGCCATTCAAACGTAAAAACAGACATTTAGCTTTACTTCAGATGCTTAGTTGTTTTCTTTTCGACTTCAGCCAATTCAGATAACACTATGTAATTCTAACACAATTAACAAATACTACTGAGAAAATATTCTAGGAAAAAAGCGGATTTATTGTTTGATGGTTTAACTTAATTAATGACATCATAAATTCATAGGAAGATGACCTGGGTGCAGCGCTGATTTTTCTTCTTACATTCCACCCTCCTCCCGCAACTCCATCATCTAATGCCTTATGTGGTAAAGATAAAACTTTCCAAACATATTGGTACATGATTTAATAAGGGGGGAAATACTACAAATTTTAAGAATAATGTATTAGTTTTTTGCTTTCATTTTTAAGGATCTGTTCATAAACTATTACCATCTTTAGCTCTTCTGACTCTTTTCTATGATGAAAGTATCCAGGGCAATTTCAATGCTTCAGTTATCAGTGTTCCTTCCCATCAGTCAAGCTCATGGATCTTGTGTAAGTAGCTTAAGCCGAGCAATGAGCAGAAACAGAATCTTGGCTTTTTTTTTTTTTTTTATGTTTGACATTTTCCTAATTGCATTCTTGTTTTGGTTTAAAGTTAGATGAGTCATGAAGGACTCCTTTCTCCTTTAGTGAGTTATAAGAAAGAGAAAGACTTGAATTTTGGATGAGGGCCATATTTGGGATAAGAGGGAGTTGTAGTGGGAATTGTATACATATATAAAATTCTAAACAATAAAGAAAAAATTATACTCCTCATATGTTTCCTCTTCTGGGTCCAGCATGTATTTTCTTTTAATTAATTAATTAATTAAGTAAGTAAGTTTGCATGCAGGTCATAGCCCCCTCCCTCTTCTCCTCCCAGTCTCACCCTCCCTCCGCCATATTCCCTCTCCTATTCCTCAGAAAAGGGGAGCCTCCTACCCACCTACCTCAGCTCATCAAGTTGTGTGATGACTGAGTTTGTCCTCTTCCTCTGTGTCCTGGCAAGGCAGTCTCCTCAGAGGGAAGAGATGTGAGACTCACAACCAAACATATAGGGAGTCTAGTGGAAAAGTGGAGGGAGGGATAAAAGGGCCCAGAGGTGACAAGAGCCCCAGAAGAGGACCAACAGAGCCAACTAGCCAGGGCCCAGAGGGGTCTGTGGAGTCTGAAGCACCTGAAGCACCAGCCAGGGACCATGCACGGACTGGACCTCGGTCCTCTAGTTTATGTGCGCGATGGGCAGTTCAGGCGTCATGAGGGTTCACCGCTAAGGGGAGCGGGGGCTGTCTCCGACATGTCTATTGCCTGCAGTGAAGGTCCAATGTTTTGTGTTTTCTCTTTGCGTCCTTTCGGACCCACACACTGTTGTTAAACACAGTAAGACTAATGTTTTAAGAGAAGCAAAGTGTGAGGTTGGATGCTGGAGGAGTGCCATATTGGTTAGAAGACTTTCTGAGATACT
>REGO01000192.1:2372394-2388448 GCA_010120015.1 Rhombomys opimus
GCAAGAGTCCTCCCTCTTGATTAGTTTTTTTTAGGTGTACAGAATTTAGTAGGTTTATCCTATATTATTTGTCTATATGAGTGAGAATATACCGTGTGCATCTTTCTGCTTCTGGGACAGCTCACTCAGGATGATCTTTTCCAGATCCCACCATTTACCTGCAAATTTAATGATTTCCTTGTTTTTTATTGCTGAGTAATATTTCATTGTGTAGATATACCACAATTTGTGCCTCCATTCCTCCACTGAGGGGCATCTGGGCTGTTTCCAGCTTCTGGCTATTACAAATAAGGCTGACAGCCGAGGCAGCGTAGAACACATTTTCCGTTAGGTCAGTGTTTGCCATGTGTCATTGATGGGATGCTATTTTTTTTGAAAAGTTTTTTATTGTTTATTATTATTAGTTACATTTTATTAACTCTGTATCTCCGCTGTATCCTGCTCCCTTACTCCCTCCCAATCTCTCCCTCCCTCCCTCCCTCCCTCAGCTTCTCACTGCCCCTTTCCAAGTCCAGAAAGACAAATGAGAAGTGCATTGGACGTTTGATGGGATGCTATTTTTAAGAACATTAACTTTCCTGCTTTGCAAGAAGTGTCCCCAAAGCTAGCAGCAAGCTGTGTAACAGATGTCCAAATTTCTCAAATTCCGTTATTCTAAGATCCCTGTGAACACGTATGCCCTGTGGTTCTGGGTTTGAGGAGTTTTTTCAAATAATTTGAGGGCTGAGCTTCTTGGATGTGTATATCAGCCTGGAGTCAGTGAACACCTGTGTCCCATCCATTTCACAGGCAGTAACCCTTGAGAACCTCAGTACCTTAGGTCCTTTCTTTTATTTTATTAGTTATGTGATTTTAAAGTACATAAGAGTTCTTTTGCACTGCTTCTGCTTAAATCCTGCTCTGCTGTCAGGTATAAAACCTTTTTTGTTTGCACTAGAGAGCATTACTGCCTTTGGCTAGATAACTCATAATACATGCTTTCTTGTCACTTCTATTTTTAGCCTCCTTATACAGTGGGTCTAGGTCAGGAAGTGGTCTTCCTTTTAGGAGCTGTTTCTAATTGAAACCTAAGTTTGGATTCTGCCATTGATGGGCATTACAATCTTATACTGCTGGATCTCGAAAATTTACAGTGCCATCCAGAGTCACAATATGTCTTGCTTGGTGGAAGGGACACATTGGGTGCTCAGCTAATATTGAAACTTCTACTGTACTCAAACAATATTTAACAGAGATCATCTATTGCATGAGAACGTAGAAAGTCTGGGTGCCAGCGACCCCAGCAAGGAGGGCTTGGCCATCTGTCTCCTATATGCCTAGAAAAGTGGCAAGTATTAGTGAAGAGGAGAGAAAGGAGGTTTTTTTTTTTTTTTTTTTAATTTGATGTGACTACCTAAGGAAATAATACGGAAGCCCAGTAATCCCAAGCTGATTCTCAGGGTGGAAATATCTGTGAAACCAGACCTTTGGGTAAAGGCCTAACTCTGGTAACTGACAGCAGATGGGTCTTCCCACTGGTTCACTGTGCTAATGGAAGAGACAAATAATGGCAAGAAGCAGAGAAAGGCGATTCAGTGTGGCACACCGGGAAAAACAGACAGAAAGATCCAGTATCTTTTGGACGAGCCTTCCATTTTCTTTCTTTTTTTCGGTATTGACCCAGGCTTCAGTTGGAAGCAGGCGGGACTGGGAGAGAGGGGGTCGGTTGTATAACCACACTTTGTGGTCACGCTGTGGGCTGGACGATGGCTGCCCCAGTTCTGGCTCCGGGAGATGGTCTGTGGAAGTCCTGACGCCCAGACGTGGTCTAACCGCTCTAGTAACAAGGAGCTTTATCGGCAACACACGCTCTTCTCCATCTGGGTCATGATCTGTCCTGTCTGGCCTTGCTGTTTCTAAAACTCAGAGTGCCTACAGGTTTAGGCCAATGCCCCCTTGCCTTTGTGCTTTCTGCCTTGAATGGGAATTTGACGGCTTAGGTGTCACCGGCGCGTGGATGGGCATGCCGGGAGGGACAAGGGTGCTTGAGTGAGTCAGTCAGGACACCCAGCGTAAAGCTGATGGTGCAAAATGAAGGTGGCAAGCTGTCATCCTGTTTTTAGTTGTTTTTATACGTCCAAGTGAAGAGCCCATGTGTACTGGCAAAAGCTGCTCTAAGTGCCTATATTGGCAGGAAAAATTCTGCTTCCATCATTTACCAGCCAGATGACCTCGGGAAGCCAACTATGCATGTTTCCCTTCCATTTCCTTATCTGAAGAGAAGTAGACAATGATGCTGCCCAACAAGTAACGCCGTGAGGATTACACAAGCCAATCACGTAAACCACTCAGGACCGCGCCTAATTCAGAGTAAGCGCTGTGCGTGCGTTCCTAAATGCGTGCCTTTCTCTGTCTGCAGCTTGGGAGCATTGCTATGCACTTTTCTCTCCCCCCCCCCCCGTTTCTTCTTAGAATAACAGAGTACATCATATTCTTTTAGAGTTTGTTTTTTTCCTAAGAGTTTTTGTTCAAAATTTCATTCTTTGGTCTGGTAATTTTTCCTCACCTTTGACATTTCTGCAAGTAGATGGCAAATAGTTACAGATTATTATACATAGGAGAAAGTCACCACTGTTTGACCGTGAGTAACTAAACTGGGTGCACAGAGACCTTTCCGGGGCCTGGAAGTCTCTGTTACTGTGGCATGAAAGTGTAAGTTTTCTCCCATTTTTTTTTTTTTTTGATAATAGATTCTTTTCTCACATAATATATCCTGATAACAGTTTTCTATCGCTCTCAGTTCACCCCACACCAACTCCTTTTCTGTCTCTCTTTAGAATAAAACAGGTTTTAAGAGATAATGATAAAATATAACAAAAATAAAATACAAGATAAAATAAAAACTGTCACACCAGAGTTGGATAAGATGAAAAGCAGAAGAACCCAAGAGAAGGATCAAGATTCAGAGACTTACTCATCCACACACTAAGATTCCCTTAAAATGACTCAACTGGCAGACAGTGCACATGCAGAGGACCTGGTGCAGACCTGCGCAGGACCTGGTGCAGACCTGCGCAGGGCCTGTGCGCACCGCCTCAGCCGCTGTAAGTTCCTATGAGTTTTGATGGTGCTGAGTTAGAGGTCCTTGTTTTCTTGGTGTCCTCCGCCCCCTATGGCTCTTTACAGTCTTTCTTCCTCCTGTTCTTCAGGGGTTGTGGAAGCCTGAGGGAAGGCATCTGGTGGAAACCTCCCACTTAGGAATGGGTCTCTCACTATATAACGTCTGGCTGTTGGTCTCTGTTTCTGCTTGCTGCAGGAGGAAGCTTCTCTCGTGATGGCCGACCAAGGCACTGATCTGTGATCATTGCAGGATGTTATTAGGAGTCATTTTTTTATCACTACATTTTTTAAATACTGGTAACATTTAATTTTACACTAGATCCCTGGGGTAGCTGGTCTCTGGTTTTTGGTTACCCAAGAAGTGTCAGGTATGGATTCCATCTTTTGGAAGGGGCTTTGAGTCAAATCAGACATTTGTTCATTACTCCCACATGCTTTGTGCCACCATTGCTACAGGGTATCTTGTAGACAGGTCGCCATTGTAAATCAAAGGATTTGTGACTGGCTTTGTGGTTTTGTTTCACCTTCGGTAGTGTAAAGAGGACCTTTCTGTACAAAGAGGCTAGGACGTAGGGATGAAGGCTCTGTGTAGAAACCAGCTTGACTTTTCCACGTTCAATGAGTTGTGTAGGTGTTGTCATTAGCAAACGGATCTTGCTGTTTGTTTTCAGAGAGGAACCTATTTGTCTGGCCAACTGCCTGGAGTGTTTGGGGATTCTCATGGTATCCCTCGCCACTTGATCCTCCCATTCCAACCCCCGCATGTTTGTAATTATCTGTTCTGTTTCTTGTTTCTAATGAAATCTATAGCACCCTCTAGTCGCTTACTCTATGCCTATCCTATGTGGTTCTACAGGTTGGAGCTTGCTTCTTGACTGAACAGCTAATGTCCACATATATGGTAATAGACATCAAGTATATCTTTCTGGCTCTGTGTTACCTCACGCAGGAGGATTTGTTTCTAGGTCCATCTGTTTACCTGCAATGTTTATGATTTTATTTCTTTAACAGTTGAGTAATACTCCATTGTGTTAATGTACTACATTTTCTTTATCCATTTTTATGTTGAGGAACATCTAGATTTTTTCTGATTTCTGGCTATTATGAATAGAGAAGCAATGAGCTTTGTTGAGCAAGTGTCTCTGTGGTAGCATGAAGCATCCTTTGGGTATATTCCCAAGAGTGATATAGCTGCATCGTTTGATAAGTCAATTCCCATCTTTCTGAGAACTGCAACAGTGATTTCCATAGTGGTTGTACAAGTTCGCACTCCTGTCAGCAATGGAAGAATGTTCCTCTTGTTCCCCATCCTCAACAGCATGACTTGTCGCTTGCTTTTTGGTCTTAGCCATTTTGATAAGTATAAGATGAAATCTCAAAATAGTTTTGATTTGCATTTACCTGATGGCTAAGAATATTCAACATTTCCTTAAGTGAGTCTGCTGTTGTGAATCCTTTGTCATATCCACACTCCATTTTTATACTGGATTATTTGGTTTGTTTATGTCTGGATGCTTGAGTTCTTTATATATTTTAGATGTTAGCTCTTCATCGTAAGTGTAGTTGGAAAAAAAATCCCTTCCCATTCTGTAGGCTGCCACTTTGTCTGAATGATGACGCCCTTTGCCATGCAGAAGCTTCTCAGTATCATGAGGTCAAACTTATATTAGTAAGTTAATCTTGGTGCCTGTGATAATGGTGTTCTATTAGGAAAAAAAGTTTTTTTTTTTCCTGTTCCAATAAATTCAAGGCTATTCCCTTCTTTCTCTTCTATCAGGTTCAGTTTTATTCAGTTTATATTTAGTTTTATGTTAAGGCCTGAGTTGTCCCACTCCCCTCCCAATGGCTGTTCTGGACTCACTTTGTAGACCAGGCTGGCCTTGAACTCTCAGCAATCCAATCCATCTGCCTCTGCCTCCCTGAGTGCTGGGATTAAACATCTACACTATTATACCCAGCTTTGGAGTTGAGTTTTAAGTAGAATGATAAGTTTGGATCTATTTGGCTTCTCCTACACCATTACCCTTTGTTGAAGATGCTTTCCCCCCCCCCCAGTGTCTATTTCTGGCTTCTTTATTGAAAAATCAGGTCTCCATTAGTGTGAATTTATGTTTGAGTCTTCAATTCTTTTAAGCAATGTGCCCATTTTAATGCCAATTCCTTGCTGACTTTATTACTATAGCTTTGCAGTGTAATTTGAAATTGGGAATAATGATACCTCCTGAAGTTTCTTTATAATTCAGGTTGTTTTTTTATTATTCCTATTTTTTTTGTGTGCTTACATATGAAGCTGAATTGTCCTTTAAAGATCTGTGAAGAATTGTGTTGGAATTTTTATTGCGATTGCATTGAATCTGTAGATTGTTTTCCTTTCACTTAAGTTGATGTTGACTATGGGTTTGCTGTAAACTGCCTTTATTGTGTTGAGGTATGTCCACTGTATCCTTAATCTTTATCATGACAGGGTGTTGGGTTTTGTCAAGGCCCTTTTTATACACAATGAGATGATCACGTGATTTTTGTCTTTGCCTTTTTTAATATAATATATCAACTTTATTAATTTATATATGTTGAGCCATCACTACATATGTGAAATGAAGCCTACTTGATCTTGGTGGATGATCTTTTTGATGTGTTCTTGCATTTAGTTTTCAAGTATTGTTTTATTTTTGTTTATTCTTCTCTCAGACATTACATCCTGACTGCAGTTTCCCTTCCTCCACTACTCCCAGTTCCTTCCCAGTTCTGAGCTTTTTCATGGTTAGGGGACTGTGAATGACAGCTTCTATTTCCTTAGGGGTTAGAGGTCTAATTAAATCAGTTGTTTGACCTTGAATTAACTTTGTTAAGTGGTATCTATTGAGAAAATTGTCCATTTCTTAGATTTTACAATTTTGTGGAGTACAGGTTTTTAAAATATGACTTAATGATTTTTTAGATTCCCTAGGTGTCAGTTGTTATGTCCCACTTCTGATTTTGTTGATTTGGATATTGTTTCTCTGTCTTTTATTTGTTTGGATAAGGGTTTGTTAATTTTGTTGATTTTCTCAAAGAACCACTCTTTGTTTTACTGACTCTTTGTATTTTCTCTTTGTTGTATTTTATTGATTTCCATCCTTAGTTTTATTATTTCCTGTCTTCTACTTTTTTTGGGTGTCCTTGCTTCTTTTTCTTCTAGAGCTTTCAGGTATGCTGTTTTGTTGCTAGTATGAGATCTCTCAGGTTTCTTTATAAAGGCACTAGTGCTATGAATGTTCCTCTTAGGACTGCTTTCATTATGTCCTATAAGTTTGGGTATATTGTGCATTCATTTTCATTGGGTTCTACGAAGTCTTTATTTCTTTCTTTATTTCTGTTCTGACCCATTTTCATTCAGTGGAGATTTGTTCGGTTTTCATGTGTTTCTAGGCTTTCTGTTGTTTGAGTTGCTGTTGAAATACAGCTTTAATCCATGGTGGCTGGATAGGATGCAGGAATCATTTCAATTTTCTTGTATCTGTTGAGACTTGCTTTGTGACTGTATGTGGTCTATTTTGGAGAATGTTCCATGAGGTGTAGAGAAGGTATATTCTTTTGTGTTTGGGTGAAATGTTCTATAGATATCTCTTAAGTTAATTTGGCTCATAATGTCTGCTAGCTCCAGTATTTCAGTTTAATTTTTTGCCTGGATGACCTGTTGATGAGAGTTTGATATTGAAATCTCCTACTATCAATGTGTGAGGGTTGATTTTTGCCTTAACTTTTAGTAATTTCTTTTTCTTATTCACTTTACAAAGCGATTATAACCCCTCCCTCTTCTCCTCCTGGTTCTACCCTCTCTTCCTTTCTCCTTCTTCCCCTCTAACTCCCACCCCTAGTCCTCAGAAAGAGGGGTCTTCCTCCCCTTCAATATGACCCCAGCCTATCAAGTCTCATTAGAACTGCCTGTATCTTCTTCCTCTGTGGCCTGGCAAGGTTGCCCTGCCTGAGGGAAGTGATCAAAGAGTGGGAATCAGAGTCCATGACAGAGATAGCCCCTGTTCTTCTTACTAAGGAACCCACATGGAGACTGAGCTGCATCTTGGCAGGGTGTCCAGGCACTCTCCATGCATGGTTCTTGCAGTCTTTGTAGCCCCCCTCCTGGCCCAGATTTGTTGACTTTGTTGGTCTCGTTGTGGAGCTCCTGCTCCCTCTCAGTCACTCTATCCTATTACTCTTCCACATGACATCTAGAGTTCTGCCCAGTGTTTGGCTGTGAGTCTCTGCATGTTTTTTTTCCCCCTATTGGGTGAAGTCTTTCAGAGGACATCTGTGGTAGGCTCCCATTCTGTTCCTTCTCTTTTGCTGCTTCCAGTGTCTGTCCTGTTTGCCCTTCTGAATGAGGATTAAGCCTCTTGCCTAGGGTCCTCCCTGTTGTTTAGCTTTTTTAGGAATATAGATTTTTGTATGTTTATCCTATATTATATGGCTAATATCCACTTATAAGTGTGTCTTTCTGGGTCTGGGATACCTTACTCAGGCTGATCTTTTCTAGCTCCACCCATTTGCCTGCAAATTTCATGATTTCCTTGTTTTTAATAATAGGCTAGTATTTCATTGTGTAAATGTACATTTTTTTGGTTGAGGAACATCTAAGTTCATGGTTGTTTGTGTTTTTGCAGATTTCTTTTTTTTTCTTTTTCTTTTCAAAGATTTATTTATTATGTATACAATGTTCTGTCTGCACGTACACCTGCCCACCAGAAGTGGACACCAGATCTCATTATAGGTGATTGTGAGTCACCATGTGGTTTCTGGGAATTGAACTCATGACCTCTGGAATAGTAGCCAGTTTGCAGATTTCTTTAAGAAATTTATTCACTTATTTTTTAATGATCTCCATCATTTTTATAAAGGCTATCATAAGGTATTTGTTTCGTGCTTCAGGTATTTGTGATATTCATGATTTGTTGCTGGGTTTTAGTGGAGACATATAATTCAGGCTGTATCTGATTGTGTTTTTATGCTGGCTCTAGCTCTGGGCTTGGGAAGATTGTAATTTTAGGTGCTAGTATACGTTCTTTGTTTGGTGAGTGTTTTGTTCCTTGGTTTGTTCTTTTCTGGTTCTTAGGAGAATGTGGTAGCTGTATGTTGCTTGGAGTTCTGATAAGTGTGCCCACTGGGTTCCACATAAAATCCATTTCTGAGTATTGGGAGCTGACTCTGGAATGGAGATGGTCTTGTGGAGGGTGTTGCAGGAGTTCATAAATGGGAGGAAAGTACTGTGTTCCACTAGAATCTGCTTATTCTCCTGGGATTGGGGGCAGAGTGTGAGGAGGGCCACAGCAGAAGGCCTTTTACAGAGCAGGGTATGAGACTAGTGGACTGGCTTTGGAGGAACTGAGGGCAAGGTAGAGATCCGCAGTTGGTGTACTGGCCTCCCGGCTCAGAGTCACCAGTGGATTTCTGTGAAGTGCATGCTGGAGTTGGGGGTTGGCACAAAACAAGGGTGGAGGGAAGGAAGTTTGGAGGGGAAGATCTTTGTGACTCACTGGAGATGGGGTCAGGGGTTAGAGGAGGAGCCTACAGCAGGTGTTCTGTGGCAAAGCTGCATGACCCTGGGGGGGGGCTTGGAGGAGCAGAGGGAGAGGTGAAAGGTCTGCAGTTAGCTTTCCTGCATCCCTGGCTTGTGGGTTTCCAAGGAGTGCCTGTTGGATTGGGGGTTGGAATAAAGCAGCAAGTTGATCCAGGAGAGGGACATTAAAAGGCTATGTGGGGCCCACTGAAGATGGGGGCAGGAGGAAGGGAGCTGCAGTTTTGCTGTGGAGCTGGGGATGTGACTGAGGGACTGGATTTGGAAGGACAGAGGGAGGAGAGGACTTGCAGTTAGCCCACGTACCTGCTCCTCCAGCCAGAGACAAAGTAGATCATTTTATCACTTCAGACAGTTCCACGTTCTCTGCGCTCCACAAACTGGTCATCCTTCCAGCCAAACGATGCTCGTGATGCTCCAAAGTTTTGACGTTTCCAGGGTTTCATATGTAGGCGCACTGTTTAACCACTTTTTTGGGGGTTTCACATACATCCACAAACCTTCCGACCTCCCAGCACTGGGTAGGAGAGAAAGAACTTTAGAAGGGAAAGGGGTGTTGGATTTTGTCAAATGCTTTTTCAGCATCTAAGGAGATGATCATGTGGTTTTTCTCCTTCAGTTTGTTTATGTGGTGGATTACATTGATGGATTTCCATATGTTGAACCACCCCTGCATGCCTGGGATGAAGCTTACTAGGTCATGGTGGATGATATCTTTTATGTGTTCTTGGATTCGGTTTGGAAGTATTTTATTGAATATTTTTGCATCAATGTTCATAATAGAGAGATAGGTCTGAAGTTGTCTTTTTTTGTTAGGTCTTTGTGTGATTTAGGTATAAAGGTGACTGTGGCTTTATAGAACGAGTTTGGTAATGTTCCTTCTGTTTCTATTTTGTGGAATAGTTTGAAGAGAATTGGATGTGGAGAAAGGGGAACCTACCTCGATTGCAGGTGGGAATGTAAACTTGTACCACCACTTTGGAAATCAATCTGGTGCTTTCTCAGACAATTAGGAACAGTGTTTCCTCAAGATCTGGCTATACCACTCCTAGGCATATATTCAAAAGATACACCAGTACACAACAAGGACATTTGCTCAACCATGTTCATAGCAGCTTTATTCATAATAGCCAGAATCTGGAAACAACCCAGATGTTCCTCAAAGGAGGAATGGATACATAAATTGTGGTACACTTACACAATGGAATACTACTCAGCAATTAAAAACAGGGAAATCATGAAATTTGCAGACAAATGGTAGGAACTAGAAAAGATCATCTGAGTGAGGTATCCAAGAAGCAGAAAGACACACACGGTACATACTCACTTATATGTGGATTCTAGACATATAACATAGGATAAACATACTAAAATCTGTACACCTAAAGAAGGTAAGCAAGAAGGAAGACCTTGGGTAAGATCACCAATCCTCACACAGAAAGGCCAACAGGACAGATATTGGAAAAGGGAGAAAACAGGCAACAGAACAGGAGCCTACCACAGAGGGCCTCTGAAAGACTCTACCCAGCAGGGTATCAAAGCAGAGGCTGAGACTCAGCACCAAACTTTGGGCAGAGTGCAGGGAATCTTATGAAAGAAAGGACAGATAGAAAGACCTGGAGGGGACAGGAGCTCCACAAGGAGAGCAACAGAACCAAAACATCTGGGCACAGGGGTCTTTTCTGAGACTGATACTCCAACCAAGGACCATGCATGGAAATAACCTAAAACCTTCTGCTCAGAAGTGGCCCATTGCAGCTCAGTATCCAAGTGGGTTCCCTAGTAAGGGAAACAGGGACTGTCTCTGACATGAACTCAGTGGCTGGCTCTTTGATCATCTCCCCCCTGAAGGGAGAGCAGCCTTACCATGCCACAGAGGAAGACAATGCAGCCAGTCCTGATGAGACCTGATTATCTAGGGTCAGAGGGAAGGGGAGGAGGACCTCCAGTATCAGGAGAGGGGAATAGGAGAAGATGAGGGAGGGAGACTGAGATTGAGAGGGAATGAGGAAGGAGGCTACAGCTGGGATACAAAGTGAATAAACTGTAATTAATATAAAAAT
Organism: Rhombomys opimus; assembly: GCA_010120015.1. NCBI lineage: Eukaryota > Metazoa > Chordata > Mammalia > Rodentia > Muridae > Rhombomys > Rhombomys opimus. The sequence goes on from REGO01000192.1 coordinate 2,383,108, forward strand.
AAATTTAAATAATAAAAGAAGGGAAAGGGACCTCTTTAGACTTACTTCATTGTGGAAATTCTAATCTTTGTAGTCAGTATACCCAGCAATCCAGCTAACTAGCGAACTGGCAAACAGCAAACACAGCCACAGGATGAACCAGCAGCAGCCTTCTTCCTCCTCATACTTCTTTTCCTTTCAGTGCACTGGCATTTATACACTCTCAGAGTCCTCAGAATTAATATATGGCAAAGATCATATATCTTTCCAAGCCCACATGAAGCAATCATAGTTAACAGCTGTGGACGAACTAAAAGCAGCCCCGCATCCCAAACTTGGGATTAAAACAAAAACATATTTACATAAAACAACTGAGTTTTTAAAGAAACAAAAAATTTCACTACAGTCGTATAATTGGACATAGACAAGGCACAATTAAAAAAAAATTTATGTGTGATGGTATTTTGCTTGTATGTATGTATGTATGTCTGTATGAGGTGTTGGGTTCCCTGGAGTTGGAGTTAGAGGCAGTTGTGAGCTGCCATGTGGGTGCTGGGAATTGAACCAGGTTCCTCTGTAAGAGCAACCATACTCTTAAGCTCTGAGCCATCATTCTAGCTTCAAGACACAATATTTTTGATTGAGTTCTTCCACTTAGAAATATACACTTATATTTCTGTACGTCTCTTTATGGCTTGTTTATTTCCAGTGCTGATGACTATTTCATTGTCTGGATGCACCATAGTTACACAGCTTAGTTTCTGGAGTTTCATGGCAAAAGCCCACACTCTGGGAGTCCCAATACAATTAAGTCAGCCACTCACCCCAACAGACCAATTAAAGAGACAAATAATGGTGAGAACAGAGAAAAGTTTAATAAATGTGGACACATAGTGGATAAGGGATTCAGAAAACCCAAGTTCCTCTTTAAGGTATTGATCTGAGTGTTATCTTTCAATAGAGAACTGGGATAGCAGGAGAGAGGAATGCCCAATGAACCAGCGTTGGAAGAATGAGGTTGCCTTGATCATTATGTCAGCTTTTGTTCTATGAGATTTTGTGAAGAAGTTCTTATTTCTTGAGGGACTATCCCAGAATACCAGGTTGTTTCAGGATGATCTTTTGATGGGCAATATGTCTATAAAACCCTGATATTCCTGGAATTCAGATGAATGAAGGCTTAGAATAATCACAGGAGGCTGTCAGTCCCCTTTGGAGATATAGAATAGGACAGTGTAAAAGCTGACAGAAGATGCAGCTTATCCTTAGTTTTGTGCCTTAAGCCTTGAGGAGGGACGAACAAGGTTAGGTTTCATTGACTGTTAGAAAGTTCTTGGTTAACCTCCCTATTTGCAGAGATAAGCAGTCATCTATGCCAAAAACTATACCTCTTATTTCACAGGGGATAAGAGATAGTTTGTTATGAAGCCAAATATGAGTAGCCATGGCTTAGTGACACAGATTCAGGTTATCCCAAATTCTAGGCTCCAAGTTTCATGCAGTTTTTATCATTAACAGAACAAAGATGTCATAAGTCAAGGGTCTTTTCAAATACATTTGTGTAAGCAATAAGTAGGGAGTTATGGCAAACTGAAGAAATCTCAGCCATAGATCTCCATGCACTTGATGGCACACTTAGCCTTTTGATTGGTGATTAATACATCCTCCAAAGTTTTATCTGTTGGTCATAAGATGTTGAATTTTACATTGAGGTAGGTAAGGAATGATTATTTGGGGGACTAAAGGTATCTATAGGCTCTGGGCCAGCAACACTTCAACCTCTCCACAGTGACTGAAGATCTTTTAGTTTAAAAATTAGATATTTGGGAATTTTGTACAACATATTTTGATCATTTACCCCCAACTCCTTGATCCATCCTCTTCTTTACCCACCAAACTTTGTGTCTTATCTTTTTTCTTTCAAAAAATAAAAAGAAAAAAGAAATATAAAAGCTAGGAAAACACCAAGTCCACTTTATGCTGCCCACCTACATGAGGCTGTTGAGCTTTCTGTTGGAGCGAGGTCCACCTCTCAGGGCCACATCCATGATGGGAATGCTCTCTTACTTTACCAGAGGTTTCAGCTGCCAACCTCCTCTAGAGCAGGGCTGCATGCCTACAACCACATCCTTGAAGTTTTAATCAGCTAATCAGCCTTGCAGACGCCTCAGTGGGCAGTGCAGCTTCTTTCCAGGAGTTCGCATTCACACAGGTGACTCACTCAGAGGAACAGAGATAGATACAAGATGAGGGCACAGGCTCCAGGCTTACATCTGCTTCTAGTTACACTACAGGCATGTGAAAAGTCATTGCTTTTCACCAAAAGCCCCAATGTTCTTTCTCTATTTGTCTACTAAAAACTATTTTGATTTTGTCCAAGTTATGAAAATCTTATCTGAATTTGCTGTAAACATTGACAAGCATGTTTTCTACTCCTTTGAGTGGAAATGTATGTTGAGCTGTCAAACTGTCTGCCCAATTTAAAGCAGCAACATTGAATGAAGTGTTATGCTCTACATCTTTTTAAAGACACAAAATTGCTATTGTTCTAAATTTTGGCCACTTAGTACAAGTGGCCAAAATACAAAATACAAAGCTCCTTTGAACCCATCCTTCACAGTCCATCCATTTTTCCCTTCCCAGAACCTGTTGGCTGCAGAGAAGGTCTTCCTAAGGACCAGTGTAACATTCCAGCCCAGAATGCCATGTAGGCCTTGGTACCTACCAGCAGCATTCTCTTTTCTCCTCAGCCTTATGTGAGCTGACAGGCTGACAGGCTGACAGGCACCCTACGCAGAGCTTGCCAGCGAATCTGTGGCTTCCTGATAGACTCCTCCTGTGCCTGTATTTCTCAAGTGAGATTGCCAGTCTCAGGACATCAAAGGGCTGCCAGCGCTAACATATCCCTCCTTGTCTTTTCCCTGTCTCCAGCTGGGGTATCAGAGACAGCGTGGTTGAGGTGCTTGGGATAAATTTTCTCTCTTTCTAAGAGGCCTAAAGGAGACACTCTTACTCCTGACTCAGAGTCTGACTCATCAAAGCCCCTGGCGTGTTGTTACCTGTATGCCCGTGGCATGAATAACCCTTCTAATAAACTTCTAAACCCCCAAATCCATCGCAAACAGTTCATCTTAAACAATTCACTCAGAACCTTTCACCCACCCGACTTGGACTGTAGCCTCTCTCTGCTCCCACTAAAGTCTGACGCGCTCATGCTTTCTTCAAGGTAGGAAGCTGGGGTGCTATCCCCTCCTTTTGTTGTTGTTTGTTTTGTTTTTGTGTTTTTCTTTTTTTTCGGTGGGGGCAAAATTGAATCTATCTAGATCCTTTTCATCAACTATTGTTTCCTGAAATTTGATTCTCTGAAAGGTGGTAAGAAGCCCATAATTTTGACCTTGGGCATTTGGTGGTATCCTCATTTTCCATGTCAGAAACAATTAGCCAAAGACTAGATGTCATTTCCCATCAGAACTGAGACAAAGGTTTTAATTACAGTTATATACTACAGGAGAAACAGGAATAGCAGACAAATTATTAGAGAGAATTATGCCTGAGAGAGAGCTGCGTGCACCTAGTTTTATCCCATACACAAGAAGTGGGCATCCCGCTTCTTGTTAAACAGTACATTTTGCAGTGCTGTCTGTACTGGCTGAGACTGGCTCTTACTGTGCGGACCTATCAAGAGTCATTTGGAGTTAGGTTCTGAATCATTTGTAAAAAGGCATCTCATATCACTGAGTCACAGTCCTAACACTCAAGGCCAGATTGTTAAAAAGGTTATTTTCTTCTTTTTCTTTTGGCATTTGCCTCTATACTATTATTTTAGTATCTGAGAATTTTATCTTTTTTCTTTATTTATTATTATCATCCAGTGTGTTATTTTTTTCCAGTGGAGAACTTAGCATATTAATCATGGTTAAAATACAGCTTTGTGTCATTCCACAATGATGTCAACTGAACACCAATAAATTGACAAATTAAATTAGGTTTGTTGGTACCCAGTTTACTATCCAACCACCATTTCTCTTAAAAGTGTGACTGTTATCACTAACAAATTCTTTCATTTCAATGTTCATTACTGGCATTCTCTCAGATAACCAGTCATATCTCACACACAAATATGTGGCTCTGTACGGTATAGAATAGCTGTAAAAGTGTCAAAGACACCACATGTTCAAAGATGGCTTATGGAAGACAGAGCAGAGAGCAGATACAGTTGCAGAGTCATTAGAGCTGAGTAGATATTAACAAGCATGGAAACACGATATTATGAAAACACCTTTTACACTCACAAAGATCCACCTGCCTCTGTCTCCCAAGTGCTGGGATTAAATATATGTGCTACTAAGAGCATCTGATGCTCTATTCTGAAAGCAGGTATTTTTCTTAAGTGCTTCCCATTAAGAGTGTTTTAAATCAATTAGATACCATATCTTCACATTATCAAGAATAATTCTTTAATTAACATCAACTGAGTTTAGATGCTAACCACATCTATGAAATGTACGCACAGGAAAACCTCAGTTAGTATTTAGTTAAATAAGTGACTACTAAAACTTAGCCAAGTTGATACATAAAATGAACTTGCTTTCCTAGAAATATTTTTGATTATTAAGAAAAGATTAACTGTATAATAGACCATGGAATACTCTTTATCATCAGCCAAGGTCCGCACAAAAAAAGTTGTTATGGCCAGGCAGAATGCAATAAAAATTTTTTATGTTGTATCTCTACCAACGAGGAATAAATTCAAAATAACCAGTCAAAAAATTGGCAAAACTCAAAAGAAGAGTCAACAAAATAAATGGCATTTAATCTTTGAAAATGTCAAGGTTGTGGGAAAAAAGTGAGATTCCTTATTCTTCAGTTTGACTTGATGAGTCCTTGTCTGCAGCTCTGACAGAAGTGGAGGTGTGAACATGAAGGCAGAATGTAAGGAATCCTAACCTTCGGACAACAGCTGAGATTTCTATTCGGAAATGACATAGATGATTGGCAGTTACAATTTCAGCTTTTGAAGGCAGAGATTTCCTTCACCAAAGCCATTATCTAGAGTTTGCACTGGGTTACTAACATCCCCACTGTTCCCTGTGGTGCAAATGCTACTCATTGCTGGTTCCATCATTTTTAAGTTCCTTTCTCATTCTAACAGATAACACACATGCTTTATTTTATTTATTTATTTTCTTTATTAATTACAGTTTACTCACTTTGTATCCCCCCCCCCGTGGTTCCCTCCCTCCTCCCGTCCCAATCCCTCCCTTCCTCCACCCTCTGCATGAATGCCCCTCCCCAAGTCCACTGATAGGGGAGGTCTTCTTTTCCTTCCTTCTGATCCTAGTCAATTAGGTCTCATCAGGAG
>REGO01000192.1:2407953-2426448 GCA_010120015.1 Rhombomys opimus
TAGAATAAATATATGTGCACCAATCTCAAATGGTATTTGTTTTTAACAGATGTGGCCACGTAAATACATAGGAGACAAGCACACACACACACACACACACACACACACATTATACACACAATAAAATAAAAAAGAAATAAGAAAAAGATAATCAATTAAATTAACCTAAACCTATGCATATATTTCCACAAATAGATTCTGTAGTTCAAAGACATACTGTGCTTAAAAAAAAATGAATGAATAAATGTAGTTTCTCTACATTCAGTTTGATGTTGGTTATAGGCTTGCTGTATATTGTCTTTATTATGTTCAGGTATGTGCCTTGTATTCCTAGTAAGGGGAGCAGGGGCTGTCTCTGACATGAACTCAGTGGTTGACTCTTTGATAACCTAGCCCTAATGGAGGAGCAGCCTTGCCAGGCCACAGAGGAAGACAATGCAGCTAGTCCTGATGAGACCTGATAGGCTAGAGTCAGATAGAAGGAGTGGAAGACCTCCTCTATCAGTGGACTTGGAGAGGAGCATGGGAGAAGAAGAGGAAGGGAGGATGGGATTGGGAGGGGGTGAGAGTGGGGGCTACAGTTGGGATACAAAGTGAATAAAAAAATTTAAAAATTAAAAATAATATCAACACAGTAACCGACCCTACAGGCTGTTCAGGGCAAACTAAAGATTTCCTTGTGAAAATATCCTATTGTGTCCCCATAGCATTCATGAGCACGCAGTATAGCTGAGAAGCTCCTTGTGATAAAGTCAAGTAAGTAGGTGTAGACTATCAGACTAGTGTATGAGACTGAAGGATTCTGTCATAGCCTTGTTTGAGCTCCCCCATTGCTGTAAGTGCTCTGCACTTATCAAGCCGGAATGTCTGATGACTTATGGGGTCAAATGGACTGGCCCTTCATATGCTGTCATCATGGAGAGGGAGTGATTTGCAGATCACTCTGCAAATGGACAGAGTGAACACCCTGTCCACCTCCTCAGCTTCTCAGTTCCACATGGTGACTATTTACTGCCTCATGCTGACTCTACCATAACTGAATAGAAACCTGCTCCTAGAGCCCCCAGTCAGCAACAGAGATGGCTGTATAAAGTCCAGTTCTCATCCATGAGGCTAGAATTCTGCAACATCATGGCACCCTGTGGAGGTCAGTGGTAGCAGTAGGGTAAAGGGCAAAGTCCCAGAGGGTGTCCTGGTCTTGGAAGAATCTGGTAAGCACTGTAATTTGCTTATGCCTCTGTGTGTAGGAACAATTTGATAGCTAAAGAGCAGGAACAGTCAACTCTTCTCAGCAGTAGAATAAATATATGTGCACCAATCTCAAATGGTATTTGTTTTTAACAGATGTGGCCAGGTAAATACGAATGCTGTCCCTTTTTATAATTATTTAAAGTTCTGTAAAAAATAGTTTTAGAAAAGGAGACCTCAACCCTACTCAAAAACCGGAGTCAACTGAGGAGTGAGTGAAGAGCACATCAGTTGGTTAGGCAGTGCCAAACCATCAGCTCTGAAAACATACATACAAGTAACATTATATGGACCAAACAGTTCTGTTTAGGAGTATATATTTAGCTGCATACAATAACAATTAGTGAGAACGAGGTCACGAGTTTGAAGGAGTGCATGGAGGGATGTGGGAGAGTTTGGAGGGAGGAAAGGGAAAAAGAGAAACGGTGCAATTACATCATCCCAGAAATAACGGAAAAATGTATGATTATGCAAGGCGTTCCTAGATGAAGCTTGCTGTCCTTTGAACGTGGTAGATGAACTATCATGAAATTCTAACCACCCACAACCATTCCTAACAGTTGGGTAATAATTCACTTGTATAAATGTACCACATTTTCTTTATCCATTCTTCTGTTGAGGGACATCTAGGTCATTTCCAATTTCTGGCTATTATTTTTTATTATTATCATTCATTACAATTCATTCAGTTTGTATCTGTGTTTTCTCTATGACTCCCTCCCTTGTCCCTTCCCAATCCCACACTACCTTTCTCTTCTCCCCCTATACTTCACCCCTAGTCCACAGATAGGGGAGATCCTCCTCCTCTTCTATTTGACCCTAGCCTATCAGGTCTCATCAGGACTGGCTGCATTGTCTTCCTTTGTGGTCTGGTAAGGCTGAAAACCCCAGGGGGAGGTGATCAGAGAGCCTGCCACTGAGTTCATGCCAGAGAAAGCTTCTGCTGCCCTTACTAGGGACTCCATTTGGATACTGAGTCTATGGGCTACATCTGAGCTGGGATTTTAGGTCCTCTCCATGCATTGTCCTTGGCTGGGGTATTTATTCTCTTCAGGGGCCCCAGGGCTCAGGTTTGTTTGTTTGTTTGTTTGTTTGTTTGTTTCTTTCTTTCTTTCTCTCTCTCTTTTTTTTTTTTTTTGGCTCTATTTGTCTCCTTTTGGAGCTCCTGTGCCCTCAAGGTCTTTCTATCTCCCCCTTCTTTCATAAGATTCCATGCATTCTGCCTAAGTTTGGCTATTGTCACAGGCTCTGCTTCAATGTCTTGATCAGTAGAGTCTTTCAGAGGCGGACTGGGTAGGCTTCTGTCCTGTTCCTTGTCTTCTCCTGTTACCGATGTCTATTGCGTTTGTCCTTCTGAATGAGGATTGAGCATCTTTTCTAGGGTCTTCCTTGTTTAGCTTCTTTAGGGGTATAGATTTTAGTATGTTTATCCTAAATTATATGTCTAATACCTCAAGATCCAGCTATACCACTCCAAGGCATATATCCAAAATATGCTCAACTATGCAACAAGGACATTTGCTCAACCATAGCAGCTCTGTTTGTAATAGCCAGAATCTGGAAACAACCCAGATGTCCCTCAACTGAGGTGGATACAGAAATTGTAATTTATTTACACAATGGAATACTACTCAGCAATTAAAAACAAGAAAATCATGAATTTTGCAGGCAAATGATGGGACCTAGAAAAGATCATCCTGAGTGAGGTATCCCAGAAGCAGAAAGACACACATGGTATATACTCACTCATAAGTGGTTATTAGACATAAAATTTTTGGCTATTATTAAAAGAGCATAAATGAACATGGTTGAGAAAGTGTCTTTGTGTTAGGATGAAATGTCCTTTGGGTATGTGCCCAAGAGTAGTATGGCTGCATCCTACAGGAGATCCCTTCCCAGCCTCTTGAGGAACTGCCACACTGGTGTCCACAGTGACTGTGCAAGCTTTCACTCCCACAAGCAATGAATGAGTGTCCCCCTTACTGCACACCCTGCCAGCTTGACTTGTCACGTACGTTATCAATCCTAGCCATCTGACAGGTATGAAATAAATAGCAAAGTAGTTTTGGCTTGCATTTCCCTGATGGCTAAGGATGTTCAAAATTTTCTTTACATCTTTCTCAACCATCTGAGTTTCCTCTATTGAGCATTCTCAATAGAGGAATTTATTGTTTAGATAAATTGAAAAATTAAAAAGCCTACTGATGCAATAGTTGTACAAGCATGATGAGTAACCAGCCATTTACTTGTTGGATTTAAGGCATGATCAGCTGGATTGGACCCACACCTGGTACCATTATCAGGGCCAGAAATGTGATTAGGCAGGTCTAGACAGGCCCTAGGAGAGGGCACACTACTATTATTCCACTAGGTGGAAATAAACTGACTCCTAATTATTCCCGATCGCGCCCAGGTATTAATGTCTCTCAGTCTTTATCAGAGAAGCTCATATTTGGAATAGATGGTAATTAACAAGAGAGTTGCAGCTCGCCACAGAGTATCCAGCTCTAAATGGGACATTGTATCACACCTCTCCCTCCAAGGCTCAGGAATCATTGATTGGGCCAGTTGTTACTGTAGCTGTTAGGAGTCCCATCTGTGTAACACTGATGGCGACCTTTCTCACCTGGTAGCCCCTTCCAGAACTAGGAAAGCTAGTCAGTACAGATGAAGCCTCCACGAGAGTACTCACTTTCTCCATGTTCTATGACTCAAATATGTCGTCTCTTCTGCAATAGATCTTATTGCTACTTTCCGGAGAGTAGCTAAAAACTTTAGCATGTTTGAGGTCTATGAAAAATAATTAGACAACAAACCAGGCTGTTAAGGAAGGCTTTAATAGAGCACTAGTTGGGTGTCAGAGACTGTTAAGCTGAGATGCAACTCTTTATACTACTAAGGAATAAAGATTTGGAGAGCTTTTTTATTTGTCAATGAGCAAAATGGAAAAAAAAGGCTAGGAGTAAGCATGTCATGAGTATCATGAGCATTTTGTTGTTTTTATATTTTCTTTTTATGGACCCTAATGAGATTTACAGATGTGTACTAGAAATATAATGAGAAATACCAAAAATAGGAGAGGAGAGAAAGAGGAAATCAAAAGGAATAAGGGAGAGAAGGAAGAGGGAGAGAGTAAGAGAAAAGCATCTTCTTCATAGCTTCTGTCGTGATTGGCTGCAGTCTGAGCTATGTGGCAGCTGAATGACAAACTCAAATCTGGTGATGACATAAACCCTCTGTAATGTGCCAAACTTTTAAATTATTCTGCCATGTAAAATGTATTCTCTGTGAGAAATACTGTTTCTCAGACATGACTCACTTTGTCATCTTTATCATGGAAAACACTGCGATGCCTCTTCAAGCAGATGATGATGCTATGAATGTAAATGACTCCAGGCACTTTGATATAAAAGGTCAAATCATAGACATTGTTTAATAACTTACACATATTTCAGAAGCCTCTGTTATTTCCTCTTTTAAAACAGTGATCATAAGGTCATAAATTATTTGTCTCCTTAATGTCAAGCTATAAACATAAAAGCAATAATATAAATTTATATAACAATAAAAAAACAAAACAAAGTAAAATATATTGTGTGTACATGTGTGTGCGCATGCACGTATGTTCGTTGGTATATGATGCCCCTTAGTCAGCTTGGGTGATATACCTCAGGAATGTCGAGCTTGATTTTTGAGATAGGTATGGTGATAGTTATTCTTAGCTGTCAACTTGACAAATAACTAAAACTTGACAATTATGGAGGGTACCACACTGAGGGATTTTCACTTAATTTGAAGTAGGAAGATCTACTAAATTGTATCTTGAGGTGGGAAGACACATTCCTTTAATCTGCTGGAAGCCTGTATTAGGACATGGAAGAAGGAAGCATTTACTTCTTTGCTGGCCTGCCCTCTCTCTTGCTAGCAAGTCCATTCATTCACTGACCTTAGAGCCTACTTCTTTGGTATTTCAGTATATATTGAAGACCAGCTGAGGCATCCAGCCTTATGGACTGAACAACTACTGGATTCTTGGACTTTCTGTTGACAGCCAGCCATCGTGGGATTAGCTGGACCACATCCTGTAAGTCATTCTAATAAATGCCATATGTACATCTATTCATTCTCCAAGTTCTATTCCTCTAGAGAGCTCTGACTAATATAGATACTCTCAGTGAGATGTAGAGCTTGCTGGTTAGGCTAGGCTAGTGCATCCTAGAGGTCCAGCCATGTCTTCTCGAAAATGGGATTTCTTATTTATTTATTTATTTATTTATTAACAATTTTTATTTATTCAATTTGATGACACCACATCTGGCTTTTTACCTGAGTTCTGGGGATGTGCCTGAAATCTTCATGCCTGCTTAGCAAGTTCCTATTGACAGTGCTACTCCCCATTCCCTACTTCCTTGACTCCACAAAAAGTGCTAAAACAATAGCTTTAAAATTAGCCAGTATGAAATGGAATAGACATTGTAAGAGGAAGAAAACAGGGAACAGGACAGGAGCCTACCACAGAGGGCCTATGAAAGACTACCCAGCATGGTATTAAAGCAGATACTGAGGCAGAGTACAGGGAATCTTATGAAAGGAGATAAAAGGACCCGGAGGGAACAGGAGCTCCACAGAAGAGCAACAGAACCAAAATATCCGGGCACAGGGGTCTTTTCTGAGACTGATACACCAACCAAGGAGATAACCTAGAACGCTGCACAGATGTAGCCCATGGCAGCTGAGTGCCTAAGAGGCTTCCCTAGTAATGGGAACAGGGACTGTCTCTGATATGAACTTAGTGGCTGGTTCTTTGATCACCTCCACTTGAGGGAGTAGCAGCCTTACTAGGACACTGAGGAAGACAATGCAACCAGTCCTGATGAGACCTGATAGGCTAGGGTCAGATGGAAGGGGAGGAGGACCTGCCCTATCAGTGGATTAGGGGAGGGGCATGGGTGGAGAAAAAGGAGGATGGGCAGGATTGGGAGGGGATGAGAGATGGGGTTATATCTGGGATACAAAGTGAATAAATTGTAATTAATTAAAAAAAATAGCCAGTTTGAAGTTTTGAGAAGAAAAAAACATGAATGAACAGAATGCGTAGTACTTTTCAGGAACTAGAAACATCATATTTGAATATAGAAAAAGAGAGACAACAGTTTTGGAAAGAAGTCTTTAAGCAAAATGTTGCATACCAGATAGAAATGGAATAGGACTGAGTTTTGTTGTTTCTAACAGTGTATAAGAAACTGAAAACTGTGTCCAAGCAGCGACATCCATATAGCAATGTGTGAGAACTCCCTCTACTATATAGTTTCACAGTGCTGCTAACTCTTAGAGTTTTAGAATATCAGTCATTCTGCTATGTGTGAAGTACATTTAATACGTCAATATTTTATTTATAACGTAAATTCAGTTACAATGGAAGATAAAACAAAAAAAATGCTTTCTCCATAATCCTACAGTTCCAATGTTAGAAACCCCTATGGCATTTGTTGAGCAGCATCAATTAGCAACACACTAGGTCCTCAGAGCTTCCTTTAGAGTATTAGTGTCATTTTCACAATTAAGTGCTCATCATTCCCATTGTCACTAGGCAAAGAGTGGCGAGCTGCCCCTCTTCCCATGTGCCGGGTCACATCTTGATGGCTGTTCTGCTCCAGGCAGAGTGTCCAAACACGTGTTTCTTTACAGCTACAACTCCAAGCTGTAGTGGTGAGCACAGGGTCTTAGCGGAAGCTTTGTGAAAGGTATGTAGCATCTCACGCCTTGACAGAAACAGAACTACTGCACGCTATTTTTTTATTCTAGCCTCTATTTGTATCTCCTGCCCATGCGATTGTACAGATATGTTCATAACAATGAAAGCATCTCCCCTCTGGGGCTTTGGCTTGGCCATACAGCTTACTTTCGTTTAGACATAATTTTCAGTTGAACTGGAAGTCAAGACTTGACATGGCCTGACACAGCAGGAGTCGCCCTCACACTTTCATAATTATTATGAAAAGGTTTGGTACGTAACCTGACAGTCTCAAGACCAAGAGGAAAGATACAGAAATAACACAAAGTAACGGATATGCCAAGGGTCTGAGCTGATCTCCATAGCCTACAGAACATCTTGTCTCGATAATCTAATTCAGATGGGAAAAGTCATAGAGTCTCTCTCCCCAGCAGTCATTAATTGTCTGCACTCCTCATCTAGGGGAGGGGCCACCGGAGATTTTCCTCATCTGCTGTGGCACGTCACCTGGCGTAATTGTGCAGGTCGTCTCTAGGTAACCACGCCATATACGGAAGAGAGTAGCTCAGCAGCCATTCTGTTCCTCCTGCCTTTACGGTCTTTGCGACCCTTTGCCCGTAGTATTCCTTGAGCCTCGAGTGTTGGGGTTGTTTTATATATATAGTGGGAACCCCACAGTCACGTGTTCCCTGCTTTTGACCTTTGATGGTACACAGCCTGATTGACAGATTCTACATTTGTGCGTGTAAAGAAAATGAGGTAACTATTAAAAACTAACTAGGCACTCAGGAGAAGGGATATATGTACATTTTAAAGCTATGATACTTTCCCTGTCCCTCTCTCTAGCCCACCATGTGTGTGGGAGAGGGAGAGGCAGAGGAAGAGGGAGAGGATTCTCCCACCACTGAGATTTCTCAGGCAAAGGATCTCCCACCTCTTTCTGTCACAGCACTTTGGAAAATCTGGGACTCTATTATGCGTATATATCATTTGTAGTCACAACAGTGGTGCTGGCTATGTTTTCCTCACTTAATTCTATCTACAAATCTAATGGTTGCCCAGGCTTCCCTAATAGGGATGACAATTAACTGTCTTCAGTAAATACTGATTATTAAGTGTATACATTATATACTTGTATATTATGAACAAGTGACTGTGGAGTGCCCACACACTTAGTTGATCATTATTTAAAAACATCTCCTTGTCTCTGGAACTATTCTACACTCCCCTCCCTCCCCCAAAAGTGGTCAGGCTTCCTAAAACGAGGAAATAGTGATGAGTCACAAAGTCACCCCCAGCAAGTAGAATCAAAACAGCACAAGCTACTTGAGCATCCAAACATAACAGAAACTCAAAGAAAACTCAGAGAAACTAAAGCAAAACTGTCAGTTCATTGTGGAAGATAGCCAGATACCAGCTCAGGTTCAACCCAGTCTCCAAGCATTTTTATCTGAATGGTGCTTAATCTAGACAAGAAATTTTGTATCCATGTATATTCAGAATATGACTTCCTTTTTTTTTCCCCAATGGGAAATAAGTGATGGTTTATTCTGGAGCCATTTTGAGTGACCATGGCCCCAGAACACAGATTTATGTTATCTCAAATCCCATTTTCCAATGTAAGAGCACTTTCATGAAGTTTTTAAAAAATGTTTTACAAAACGAAGAACGTCACAAATCAAGCTAAGTTCAACGCATATGGGTGGGTACCACCAGAGGTGGATACAGCAAGGTGAGGCTGTGCTAACATGCTATCTGATGCCATTCTTTGCTTCTGAGAGGCTATAAGCCAGTGATCTGCTTAATTACTAATTCAGGAAAGCTTTTTATCTATTAGCCACAAGATGCTAGTTCAGACAGAGATGTGAGCAAGGAATGGCTCTTCTGGACTGCTAGTACAAGCCCAAGTAACTAGTAATTAGTCTCTTATAAAAAGGAGATGATGCTTGGAGAAAAGACATTGCTGAAAACATATGTAGAATAAGCAAAGATTCAGAAGCAAGAAATGAGATTAGGATCAGCATACAGGGTGCTTCCTGTGGTGAAGATATGCTTCAGTCATGGGGCTTGAAGGCAGAGATAGCCCTGGATTTCCACAAGCATGTGATGAGGAAATTCAGAGCACCCCCATGGGAATGACTAGCAGTGTAGTGCCACTGACGTCTGCGAAAGCATTACTACCACTCACGTCTGAAAATAAAATAGTACAGTGTGCTGTTTCATATCGATAACCTTTCACGTTTACATGGAAGTCAGGATTCGTACGTATGCTGTTTATTTTTAAGTGTCATTTCCTTCCTTAAGTTATGCTTGATTGATAATTAAATTATGATTATGCCTTAATGCAATTATACACTGTATATTATAGATGATCTATATCTATATATAGACATATCTATAATATATATGTATATAGTATACTGAAAACAAATATGTACTGACTGATAGAATTCACTCTGAGGAATTACCGATTGTCTGGGTGATTACTTAACCATCTACATATGGTTATGTATGTATATATGATATATCATACATTTAGCTATGAGATATATGCACATCACACATACATATATACATATCACATATACATATATACTTATATCATACATTTAGCTAAAGAATACATACACTTTATATATATATATATCATACATTCAGCTACAGAATACATACACATTGTATATATATATATATATCATACATTTAGTTATTTCTAGATGTTTAGATATAGGTATGGTAAACTAAGTCCATATTATACTTTGTCAGATTAGTACTTCATACACACACATAAGACACAGTCCTCTCTCAGAATCTGTGGGGTTCCAAAGCAGAATATCAAACTTCATGGCTTCTCAAGCTCCTTCTCTAAAATATTGTAGTCATTACATTAAAGTAACACAGTCATTTCCCATAGTTTAGATTGTCCCTAGAAGACTTAACTTACATAGTTATGCATAAGTGCTCTGTAAAGAATTCTTTTAGTGTAAGATTTAGAGGATGGCAATAAGAAAAACCTCCATCCATTTTGAATTCAGTACAGGCATCCACAATAAGGCTGCCCTTACCTGAGCTGGCATTGTCTATGTCTTCTCAGTCTTTGAGGGGTTATTTTTACCATCTGGTAGATTTAATAGAAATTTGTTTCTGAGTCACACTGGTTGAGTCTGTATTCAGTACCTGCAGATGTTGAGGGACAGCATGGAGCTTCCCAGCACTCCATGTGTGTGCAGCACATAAAGGTCTGGAAAAAATGGGAGCAAACTAATAATTGGAGCTTCCAAACAGAAGAAAAAGACTGCTTGGCTTATTAATTCAAATGGCGATGTTATGTCATTAGGAAAGCATGTCTTCTATTTACAAGGGCTGAGAACTTATATACTTCTGTAATTGTGAATCCCCTTAAGCTTTTAGAAACGACATTATTCTCTATAACTTATCTATTAAGCAGTACCTGGCAGTCATTCCACTGTAATTAGGATACTGGCAATTGCTGTCATGGAAAAGAGACCAGAAAAGTAGATCATTGAATAAAAACAAAACATTTCTAAGGAAGAAATTGCACAATGCTTTGGGGAGGAATGAAGTGTCAGCCTGGAGAAAGAAGCTTAGTTCAGCTCTACAGAGGAAGAGATGGAGACTCACACAGGTTAAGGCTTGGGTGTAGCTGAACATAGCATGGCTGACGTTGAAGGCTGTAACTGACTCCAGGGCCCACACTTATTATTTCCTCCACTTTCTTTGCCAGGGAAGTCTTTCTCTAAGATTCAGATTTCTGCAGTTTTCCCTCCTGCTTGTGGTGTTTCGTTGTTCTTGTTGGACCAGCCTTTCAGTCACAAGCTCGTGTGGTATAGGCGTGGTACCAGGGTAGTTCAGCTAGGAGGTGGCAGGACTCTAAGAAGGAAAGGCATACTGGAAAGTCCGGTGGTCTCTGAGGATGTCCCTGCACAGGGAATTGCACAAACCCAGATCTTTCAGCTTTCCCCTTTCCCCTGGCTCCTGAGGTGAACGCCTGTGACCAGCTGTGTGGTCCTGTCATGATGTGCTCCTTTATAAATTATCTCCCTTATTCAATTAAATAGCAGAAAGCTGACTGACACTGTCATTCAAATCTTATCTAATACATTTCCTCAATTTGTTCCATGTTCTGACAACCTCACGCTTTGATAATTCTCCCAACAAACCTTCATGGAATTTAAAAGAATAGAACTCCAAATACATTTTAAGTTAGATACTTACATGGTCAATGATTTATGAAAAATATGGCGTTAGGGTTATACATGGTTAATATTTGGGACACAAAGTGATTTTTGTTGAGGGTATGTTGGGAACAGGCCAGATGTATAAATTATGGTTGATGATAAGTTATGGAAGATGAGACAAGAGACTAAAAAATAATAACTGAGAGAATGTTAAAAGACGTCTCTTTTAGTCAGGGTTCTCTAGAGTAACAATTTATAGAATGAATGTATATATATTCATATATATGTGGGAATTTATATATATTATATTTATTCTGCATAACATTTAATATATTTATATATTTAGTATAGAATATTTAAATACATTAAATAGATATTAAGTATAAATATTACATATAAAAGGGATTTCTGGAAATGACTTTTAGGCTGCAGTCCAGGTAATCCAACACTGTCTGGCTGTCAATGGAAAGCCCAAGAATCTAGCAGTAGCTTAGTCCATGAGGTTGGATGTCTTAGCTGGGTTTCAGCTAGACTCCTTAAGAAGTTTGCTCAAATCCAGTGAAGAAATAGGTATGCTAGCAAAGCAAGGGTAAGCAGACAAAGAGCAAATTTTTTCTTCTTCTAGTCCCTTATATAGACTTATAGCAGAAGGTATAGCCCAAATTAAAAATTTGTCTTCCTGCCTCAAGATCCAGATTAAAGGCATGTGTCTGTCCACTTCAAGATCCGGATCAAAGGCATTTGTTTTTCTCTCTTAAAGGTCCCTACTAGAACTGCATGCACTCACTTCAAACCAAAAATAAAAATCTCTCACAGGTGTGTGCCCTCTATGTCTGGATTGTAGTTCTTCCCAGATACAGTCACGTTGACAACCAAGAGTAGCCATCACAAGTCTAGCCCTTGTCAACTTGACACACAAACACATCTCCTTATGTCATAATAAATTTCCAAATGAAAACAATAAGTAGGCAATAATAGCACCTAAACGTGATCTAAGTACCCATGAACAACCACAAATACATCATCTATTTAGCCAGACCATAATTACGCCTAACAAGACATAACAATCCCCTGTACAACCACAAGCACATTATAAATTTAGAACAAATGGCAATGTCCCTTCGGGACATTCTTTTTGTATCTCAAACTTACATATAATAGCCATTAATATTTTCTTAATTGATGTTTCAACACATGATAAATAAATTGAAAGAAAGCATAAATACCTGTACAAACATATTCTTAGCAAAAAACAACAGAAGCAATCATGTCAACTATAATTCTCATTTCTGTAACTGGTCACGTGGTCTTAGCTGATATTTATAACTACCATCCTTTACTCCAATTCTGTATCTCCTACACCGTAAGCAAAGACTTCAAAAGGTCCTGGCCTTTTTACCTTCATTCCTGGTAGGTCTATTACCCTTTGTCATTCTGCCTGGATTAAGCCATGGTTGTTTTACACTGACTTTAATCACAGGACATGATAGCACCAAGTCTCCAGTTTCCTCTGCCTTGCTAAAAACATTGTTCCGTTACAGTCCTATTTAGCTGGCCCCTAAGGTCCATTCCCTTATTTGGCCAATCCCTCCTCCTGAGGCTGACTACCAAGGTCTCGCTATCAAAGTACTGAAGTCCAACAATACATAGCCCCCTTTGACGCACCTAATTAACATGTTCAATTAAAATTAAGCATCTCATACTTACACAGGGTTTCTCCTTTTACCTTTATAAACTGTTGTTTTCCTATGTGCCATGTCTGCCTCTTCTCTAAACAGAGTCAGTCCTTTGTCCCACTCCAGGGACCCTCCTTCCTGCTCCCTTGTTCTCTTCTCTGTTGAAGATTATTAATATTTAATATTGATTTATCTTTTAGTTAAACAGCAGCTATTCCTAAACCAGGTGTATACCCAAATCACCACAGAGAAACCTAGGATTTATTTGATTAACCTAGAGCACAATGCTGGGCAATAATTACGCCATCCTAAACCTAAGCCTGCGTAGCTTCCTCCCATTCAGATTTCCCACATTATACTTGCTTTTTAGTCATATTTTAGGTCCAGTGCATTTCTCCTTGTGTTTCCTGGTCCTCTCCTCTCTGATCTCTCTCCCACTCCATCTTTCTCCTCCCCTCCAGACCAAGATGTCCCTCCTTATTCTCTCCATTGCTCAGCATTGACTGGTTGTTTTTTATTGGCAATACAGAGAACAAATGGTGGCATGTTTACATGAACTTGAGACAGGTGAGGCTTAGAATAAGCATCACAATGCAATGTCAGGAATGAAACCAGATAGTGGGATAGAGAAATCAGCATGAGTGAACAAGTGTAAATTGTATACATTTCCACAAGAACATTATATCAACACTTCCTCTTATCCCTCATCCTCTCTCTTCCTTTTGTCCTTTATCTTTATCCCTGCTCTCTGTCTCTCTGGGGCAAATACTGCTTTGTGCTGAGAACTTTATCTTGGAGGGTCCTGAGCCGATACTTTCCCTTTTAGATATAGATATTTAGATAGACACATTGTAACATTATTTTGAATTATATCATAAAATGTTGCAGGATATTTGATCCCATTGTGAACCCAGAGACTGTAAACTGTAAAGACCTGTTTCTTGTTGGTGTGTGTTAGCCCTGATTCATACCTTTAATCCAATAACTTTCTGTCTCTTGTAAATAGGTGTGACTCAGCTCTAGCACATCCCACTAATCCAAGAGCTTTCTGTACACAGGATTTAATAAGGTTAACCCTAGGTCAGGTAGAGCAAAAGACTAGCTGACAGGGATTAAGCAGTAAGGAGGGCCTTTAAAAGAAGGTATTTAAGACAGTTTGGAAAAGACAAGGTGCTTTAGCTCTTTGGCTCTTTAGTTTTTGGCCTTTTCCTTCACCACTGTTGGGTGAGCTAGCAGGCCTTTTCCTCTTGAGCCCCCAGCTGAGCTAGCAAGCTTTTGGCTTTTTGGCCTTTTCCTTCTGAGACATGAGGTGAGTAGGAAAGTGACCTGGGTACTTTTCTACCTCTCTGAGCTAGCAAGTTTTCATCTCAGCATCTGGCTCCTGAGTCTTCATTGCTAAAATTAAATGGCTTGGATTTTCCGTTTTGCAGAAACAATAAGTGTCATTTGAAAGTATATAACATCAATCTTCAAAAGTACAGAGAATTTTAAATATTAAATTTAAAGATTTGTTTGCTGAGTCACCTCCCCAACACCATTAAAGCATTTTTGGAGGCATGGTCATAATATGTAATCCTGACTGGGTTTATACTTGCCTGTGGTCTCTTTTGGCTTAAACCCTGCAGTCTGTCTCAACCTCCCTAGGGCTGGGATTACAGGCATACACTACCACATATGCTTTTAACATTTTTAAATGTGGATTTGTGTTTTAGAAAGTAGTCTTAGATGAATGAAACCATTGTAAGCCAGATACACTGTTTCTGTGTAACTCCATATTAAACCTTTCTACACTTTGTCTGCCCCGAGGAATCTATTGCTGCCCTCCATTTTCTGCCCTCGCCCCTATAGGTCTTAATTTATACTGCTTGAAAGAAAGACATAGATCTTTTCTGTTCCTTGGCATATTTGTGTCACCTTGGAAACGGAATGTGTGTTTCAGAAAACTGACCCCCTGGTCTCCAGTTCCCTAAATACTGCATGCAGCCCTGCCCCAGTTAGAATGCCATCGTCAAGTGGCTGTCTGAAACACAAGCAGTTCTCTCTGTTAGGATAATGATTACCCTTTCAGGTATTTTGAATGGCTGAGCTGTGATTGTAATTAATTATAGAGAACTCTTAACTAGCACAGGGAAGGAACATCATCTTCTGGCTAATAGTTCAATTGAAAGAATGAAAAATTAAAAGATTTAGTGCCCCTGAATCTCAGTCTGGGATTGGGCCAGATGATTTGCTTTTATCAGTGTTCCTCCTAATTTAGACCATTCTCTTGAAGAATCGGCTACCTAAATGAAAAGGGAAGAATTTTCTAAAGACTTCCAGTGCTAGTGCAGAGCTTCCCCACTCCTTTCTTCCAGCTGATAGCATAATGTCCTGACCTTAGATTCCCACATAAACGCCAGGCACAGTGGCACATGCCTGTAATCCCAGCGCTGCAGATAGAGGGCAGCAGTATTGACTCCTAGTGCCTTACTGACCAGCTAGTCTAGTTGAAACATCAAGCTCCAGAGACCGTCACTCAAAAGCTACTCTGTGAAGTGATAGAGGAAGACACCTAAAGCCAGCCTCTAGCCCCCACGAATGTGCACACAGCTGAGTTCATCTACACACATGCAATATGTATGCATGCAACACACACACACACACACACACACACACACACACACACGAAACACACCACTCATATAGGAGCACACACTGTAATGGCAGTAACCAAAATGCCCCAATCTAAGCGGTATTTTGTTCAGTGCTCAAGTGCCTGCTTAGCATGCATGAATTCTTGGCTTAACCCCTAGCATGTGTACAAGAACACACATGGGTGAGCTTGTGAGAATATAAGCCCAGTGCTGTCCTCACCCAGGCCCAGACAAGGAGCCATGTACGTTCTCCATGTGACTGCTACTTCCTTCCCACCTTTCAGCAGGCGCCCTTCCTGCACTGAGTTTTTCTTCCTTCTGCTCAGGAGGCCATCTGTAATCATGCTGTAATATTCATTATGTCTTGCGTTATGCCTCAAAGCTGCAGCAATCTTCTCAAACAGCCTATCTTTTCACCCTAAAGTAACAGTGTATCCCATTGCCTCTCACTTCCTTGTGCCAGTTCAGTTTAATATCCCTCGAACCCCTTTACAACAACACAGGAAAAGCAGCACATCATTTATGAGGTCAAAGGCAAGGGGGAGGGACAAAGAGAAAAGTAAAATACAAAATGCAAAAAAAAAAAAAAAAATGGAAGAGGCAGAGAAATAACCGCATATATTTAGAGTTACCAGAAAACATACAGCAACTGTACAGATCACCAGAGCACAGCAATGACTAAACAAAGCCCATCAGGCAGTCCTATTTTTCATTGCATGCATTTCTAATTGTGCAGACTTCTTTTTTTCTTTCTGAGTCTCAGGTAAATGGAAATGGGAGTGATCTGCTCTTCTGACACTTCCCTCCTTGTTTTCTTAAGTCTGTTTCTCAACGGCCCTATGGTCTTACAAGACAGGGACTGTGGCACTCACTCAAAGCTTCAAACCTTCTCATTTAGTGTTGATGTACAGCAGCTTGGCACAATACCTTCCACTACTGTTAGTCTAATTGGCAATTTCATAACTGTAACCCAGAGTATAACAGTAGCAAGTGATGATGACTGCTTACCATTTGCCAGCATACAATCTCATTTTGTTTCATCGAGGTCCTCTACCAGACTTCTAGGTTGGTATGGCTATAGCTAGTAAAACAGAGGCTCAGAGAGATTGAGTTAGTTTTCAGAATGCCTCATTAGGATTCAGACTTTTCCTTTAGAAAATCAGTTCACAGGGCTATTGATTTATTAGCACGCCTTTACATGTTTACTTTTTGTCAGAGTGTCACATACTGTAGGCCCAGCCTTGTATCGCTCTGTAGCTGATGATAGTGTTGAGATTGTGGTCCACAGACACCACCTCCTTTACCACAGGCAACTCTTCAGTAGGGCACATTCTTTATCGATTTTTCTTTTAGGATTACACCTTCTGTGTATGCCAACTTGAGTAGGGAGCTCCACTTGAGAGCCAGCATGCTGAGCCACTTGTGCCCCTCAGGGACTTGATATAGTGGATCCTTTAGCTCATGGGGGGATTCCCAGGGCCTTGCTTTTGCTGTCATTACCTCTAAATGCTGGAGTCCGGAAAGGATACAGAAGCAACACATGGGGCAGAGGAGGCTCACCACAGGGCACGGTAGAGTGCAATAGCTCCAGGCCCTTGGGAAGGTCTGAGGCTGGAGCCCTAAGTGAGCTCTCCCGAGTGCAGAGGAGAATTCTCAGAGAGCAGAGCTCCATGGGTTGGGCAGACAATAAGGACTTATTTATTTTTACCAAATCTTGGGCCCTGTAGAGTTACCTTCTTTAGATTTTGTAGAGTTATTTGCTTTTATAAGAACCAATCCCCTTATTATCCAGTAAGAAAAATGATGCTAAAGCCACATCATTCCAGGGTGTGAAAAAAAGTGAAGTGTTCTATTTCCATTGGATGACTAAGAATCTAAACGGTCTAGAAACTGTGAAGGCAGAACAAAGGTGTTTAAGGCACTTGTACTTCACGGCACAACTATAAATTCTTCTTGCAGTTTCTCAGACATTCAGGCTGCTGGAGCTAATTAACTGTTCTGGCAATGGGAAGATGTGGCCAGTTGATTCACAGTTGCTGAATGGCTATGGGGTATTGAATTTGAACAACAGATGAATTAAAGGGCAGCAGCTAGCAAGAGTATCAGCAGACAGAGTATGCCTACCTAAGTGGCTCTTATTCAGCTTCAATATTGCCTTCCTCGAGATTTATGCTGGGATTTTCTTTTTTAATACCCGTACAGCTTCCCATTAGTAAGAGCAGTACAGAAGCCATGTCTAATTCTGCACTGGCAAACCTAACATGGTAACTCCCATAAGATGCCGCCCATACCTGGGGATAACCGATTCATGGCGCAGGGTATACACCTTCTACATCACCCCGCACAAGACAGCAAAGTCGTGGAGATAAACCACTCCGGTTTCAGAGAACAGCGTCTGCTTTACTGCATGTGAGCAGCCTCTTATATATATAGTGGTGACCGATAGCCCGTGATTGGTCAGCATGTTACCTAGGACTGGACAGAAGAAGGACATTAAAAGAGGCGTGGAGAGCAGACTCTTCCTCAGGCCAGCTACCAGCTACTCATGCTACTTCCTAATTCCGTATTCCGACTTTAGGAGCATGGTGAGCATGCTCATGATTTAGAAGTGCATTTGTCGCCTGTCTCACTACCCTGCTGCTTTGAAAAGCCATCTTTGCATTGGTCCAGGGGTTGTGCTCAGCACTCACTCACTGCAGCCACTTTCTCCACCAGCCCCTCATCCATCTCAGGCCGTTTTCTTGCCAGAGTCCTTGAATTGGATTTCTTTCTCACTCGTTGCATCAGAACACCAGTGTACCCCACCATGTCAGACACAGAAGTGGACACCAGCCCTGAGATCACCACTAAGGACTTGAGCAAGAAGAAGAAAGCTGTGGAGGAGGCAGAGAATGGAAGAGATGCCCCTGCCAATGGGAAGGCTAATGAGGAAAATTGGAGCAGGATGCTGACAATGAGGTAGATGAAGACGATGACGATGACGACGAAGAAGAAGAGGAGCAGGA
>REGO01000192.1:2429999-2443251 GCA_010120015.1 Rhombomys opimus
TACATCTGTGCAGACAACTTTTAAAGAAAAATGAGCACAAGTATGGGCACCATATATGCCTCTTTGTCCTGCTGCCTCCCTCCCTACAGGTGACCTCTGTCCTAAAGCTAAGGCAGAATATCACAGGTATTTTTTTTTTCCTTTCTTCAATAAAAGCACACAATACTAATTCTCTAAATGAAAAAAAACCAATAGTGTGTGTGTTCAAAATCATACTTTTATAACACTTACTATTGCTTGGCTAAATATTAAATTGAAAAGAATAGGGTTGTTGTTTTTTTGTTTTTGTTTTTTTTTTTCTGAGTGTAAACATTCAGGAAGGGATGGTTGGCACAGCTAATGCCAACATTTGATTTGAATTCACGGTGTAGAGATAAAATCTACACATGCCCAATGTTTAATTTTGTATTTGCTAAAGTCACAAAAATGTTTAATTCACTCACTGAAGATATTTAATTACCATTAGGTAGCAAAAGGACACATATAGATAGTGTATGTAGAAGAATTGATCCGTTATATTTATCCTAGAGAGATACCGTAAAACTGATCTTTTGCGTGACTATTAAGAGCTAAGAAAATTAAATAAAAAAAACTTTGAAAAGTGAAAAGTATTTATCTTAGTTTTAATGTGTAAGACACCATGGTAAAAAAAAAAAAACTTGGGAAGGAAAGAGTTTATTTCAGCTTTCAACTTTCAACTTTTAGGTCACATTCCATCACTAAGAAAAATCAAGGCAAAAATTCATGGCAGAAAACCTGGAGGCAGTAACTGAGCAGAGGCTGTGGAGGAGCGCCCCTTACTGGACTGCATCCCATGGCTAGGCTCACTCATCCTGCTTTCTTATAGCACCCAGGACCACCACCCAAGAGCTGGCACTGCTCAGAGTGAGTGCACCCAGGTATCAATCATGAAAACGCACCATTGGCTTTCCCACAGGCTAATTTTGTTGGGGCATTTTCTCAACTGAGGTTCCCTCTTCCAAAGTTATTCTAACTTGTGTCAAGCTAAAACAAGCCAGCATTATATTCAAATCATGCATGTGAAATGATTATTTAAGCTTTATCTTAAAAAAAATCATTTCAGTGAAGAGGTAAAATATTAAATAAGTTAATTCTCAAAAGCCCTGCTGTATTTCCTTTATCTGAATTTGTGTGAACACACCACTTCACAAACACGTGTTGAAATATATTTAAGTTAGCTCAGGATTTAGGAGTTAATAAGGTAAGGCAACAAATTAGCAAGACTTCATCCAACCTTTGTCATTGACATTACCAAGAGTCATTGTCATTGAACTCCTGAGGTCGTTGTTGTGTGTGTGTGTGTGTGTGTGTGTGTGTGTGTGTGCGTGTGTGTGTGTTTGTCTTTCTAGGAGCTGCTTCCATGTATTATAGGCATAACAGTCACTGGACCAGTACTGATTTTTATAAAGCCTGCTCTCTCTTACTGTCTTGCTGTATTAACTCGGCTCTGCAGAAGCCTTAGTTCATCTGTGTACGTTTTCCAGCTGGCAGCTCTAACTATTGCAGTGTCTATACTGTCATTGACAGACAATAGTAAATTACCTTCATATTAACTCCAGACTATAAACTACTGTGGTATGGGAATAATGTATGGTGTGTATTGCTAATGCCACTAGAAACACAGTCAATAAAGTGATATTGCTCAGTATTTCAAAAGGACAGAGGTCTGATAGATAAGAGGAGCCTGATATATGTTAATGCATAAATATTCAGAAGCTTCTCACACAGAAATGCATTTGCTTTGCAAGAAATATGATGCCTTCCACTTCTGTGGATGAGGTGCAGCAGCGATTTTTGGGTCTTTCAGGGGAAATAATGTTGGATTGGCTGTGCACTGTGTTTTGGTTGATAGTGTTCCCTACCATAGCACCTATACAGCTCTTTGTTTGATTTCTTGACCAAGAACTTTTCTCCATACTGAGACTGGGCTGTGGAGGTATGATCAGGAATTTCTGGACACCTGAGGATAAAATCATTGAAACAAGTTTAAACCATGCTGCCAACAAATACAAGTAAGATAGCAAATAATGCTTATTATTTACAGAGAAAGTAGTAAAGGCAGTGAAATAAGTCACCAACAGGTACTACCTCGTGCAGAACTGTTTGATGCATGGCAAGTTTGCTGACATTCGCAAAGGCAGTGGTTTTAGGCAGACCTTACCTGATTACCTGCAGAGCCGGACCAGGTAAGGTCCTTTCTCCAAGCTATCCTCACCACAGGACAGTGGACTGTGCCTTCAAACTAGGCTTGGAGCATGAGAGAGGACCTTCGCTTCCTTCTTGGTATCAATCAATCCCTCTGAGGTTAGATGAGAAAACTGAGCATCACCCTGCCCCCACTCCCCCACTGGAGTGAAAACTCCTTCCTTACTCTCAGAGCCAATCATGTCACTTCTTCTGGTTTCCCTTCCCCCTTTCTCTCTGATGAGTCTCCTTTCTAAGATTCCGTCTCTTCAGCTAGCTGTGTTATAAGTTATTTTAAATGCATATTAAAACATCATCTATTAAGCATGGAAATACAACATTTTTTCCTAACTTCATGTAAGTAGTTCCCACTGAAGAGTCTAAACCAAAATGAAGGAGCTCAGTCTGTGATTATGAAAAGCTACACAAACGGGACACAAAAGGGAATGTGTTGGATCATTTTTGTTTTCTTATCTTTTCTTGATGCCAGAAAGTCAGTAAAACTAAGACAGACATACCACCTTCAGTTTTTAAAAGAAAACAGGACAGCCAAGGCCATTCTGAAAATACTTCTAAGTTTTTATTGTTGGAAATAATGAGTAATCAGTGCTAGATGCTGGCTGTAGGTTCTTGATGAATTTAGTCACCTTCATTACAGAGGAAATTATATTCTCTATCAAGTACTTAATTTATACACCCACTAAACAAGGAATCACCGTTTGATGGTATTTGAGCAAACATTAAAGCAGAGTGGCTGTGATGGATAGATATTTACTTTTGCAGCATTTTAAACCTAGTCATGTTTTATTTGCTGTGAAATGTTTGCTCACAATGTTGTTCAAGTGTGTGTGTGTGTGTGTGTGTGTGTGTGTGTGTGTGTGTGTGATGTATATATGTCCAGGAGCATGCATGCTGGTGCCTATGCACAATGCACATGTATACACAGGCGAGGAAGCCAAAGACAAACTCGAGTGTCATTCTCAGGAACTATTTACCCTGTTTGAAGTAATGTCTCCCATGGGCCTGTCTCTGTTTCCCCAGTGCGGGGGTTACAAATGTCCCACCATGCCTGGCTTTTGTTTACATTGCTTCTTCTTCTTCTTCTTCTTCCTCTTCCTCCTCCTCCTCCTCTTCTTCTTCTTAATCTCCTTTTCCCTGTCATTAATAGTAGATGGGAAAATCAGGCAAGGTGGGTGATCTGAGAGCCAAAGAGTAGCTCTAAACTGAGGACTTACTAATACAAATCTAGATTTTGAATAAATCTCTTACGAGGCCGTGGCTAAGTTTTAAGTGCTGAAATGGCCTGACCTAACTTTTAAAATGATCACACCCCCTTTGCCTTTGAATTATTGTTATTTGGGTAAATAACTCTTTATAAACTAGTCAGGAAGCATCTCAAGGTCAAGAATAGGCTTGATTAATCTCTGGCTTCTCACGCATAACTATTTATGACAGAATTATGACAAGGACTAAACATCCATCACATAAATGAGAGAATCAGTAGATTACCGAATGAATAATTGAAAAGTACAGGAGAATTATGTGGATAGAGTTAAAGATACATATTGGACAAATTCTAACCTCATCTAAAGTCTGACCGGAAAAAGCATGGTCTCTTTACTGCTCATATAATCTGTTCTAGGAGGTATAATTAGTGACTGGAAGTACCCATCTCTGAAAGGTTATTTTCTAGTTTTTGTGTTAAATAATTTCTTAATGACTTGCATACAAGTAAATAGCCAGAATGATTTGTTAAATCACATCTTTGCAGATAAGTTAAATTTTAGTAATCACATATTTGACATAAAATAAAGGAAACATGGTGATGATACTGTGAGCGACAAACGTCAGGCTGTTTAATATAGTGCGACATTATACACACGGCATACTGAGTTATGTCTGTAGAGCACAGAGATTCTCTAAAACAAAAGCTGTAAAGTAGTAACCTTTCCTTGAACACCTTAGAAATACTGCATTTGCCTTGTCTACCTGTTTTCCAGATTCCCACACATTTAGATGGAAATCATAATCTCACTTTTTAAACATTTTTGATTTTCCACTGAGCGAAAGTGTTATGCTAGAGAATCTGCTAATCTTGCTTTGTTACCATCTGTCAGCAATTAAATTAGACATCAGGGCAAGCATTAGCCGTGCTTTCCACAGGTTGCTATGATACAATACACTTCATTTTGTGTGCTCTTCCACCAGTCAGAAGTGGAATCTATTCTTCCTATCACTTGACCCTAGGTGGGCTGTGACTGCTGAGATATCCTGCTAAGGAGCAGGAAGTGGTAGTAGCCTTTTTGTGCTTGGTGACTGTCACTGCTCCAAAGGAGGTAGGGCCTGGGAGGATGACGTCAACGAATGAGGACTAAAAATAGCCAACTTTATTCACAGCCTCCGACAGCTTATATTTTGAGGGTACAGAAAAGTCAGTTCATATGAGCAGAGTTCACATGAGTTCAGGTTATAGACAATCACAGAGACAAGTCATGTACAGCAAAAGCATGTTTTCCCATGGAGGTGCACAAAGGCTCATTTAAATATCTGATGGACAAAAGCAAGTGGCAATGGATAATCTGAAGCAAATCTACTCCTGTCTGCTACACCTGGCAAGGGCATAAAAAAAACACACTCCAAGAACAATCCCGTGTTTTGAAGAAACTGAGGCCACAAGACTCTCGACCTGTTTTCTTGGACTGTTCTCACAAGCACTCAGAATTCCATTCCTAGACCATGTTTCAAAAGACAAATTCTAGGGTTTTTTTGTTTGTTTGTTTGTTTGTTTCTGTTTTTGTGTTTTTTGTTTTGTTTTGTTTTTTGCATTTTGATATGTTCAACTTTGAAATCTACTCATTCATTTGGAGTTATGTCCTTCATAACAGTGATGAGCATCTCAGAAATTCTGTATTCCCTAATTACATATTTATTTGCTGTTGCTTCATCCAAAAGAATATTATTTGTTTTCACCACTAAATCTCAGGTGTACATCTGAATCAAAATAGGCACAGTAAAGAAACAAAATAGCACTCCAAAGGTGAAAAAGAGAAAGTTTATTTCAAATTGCCAAGGCTCTTTCCTGGGAAGCAAGAAGAAGCATTATGAAAAAAGATTTCCAGGGTTAAATGGGAAAGAATTTGTCAGTTTCAACAAAAGTGAAAATTTAGCTGTGTTGGTAACATAATAATTAACTACCAACAAAGTAACATGTTTTGTTTTCTAATGGGGGATATAAATAAATTAATTTTATATGAGAGTAAAATATGACAGATAAGATTATGTCAAATAATACAGTAAAGAGACAATCTGAATAATGAAAAAACATTTTCAAATTATTAATTTGATAAAAGATTAAGTGACACAACATCGAGAGATTTAAAAATGGAAAATATGATCTGAATAGATGTTCCTTAGTAGAAGTTATACAAACAGCCAACAAATATCTAAAGAAATGCTCATTGGCACTATCACCACTGAAACGCAAACCAAGGCCACAGTGTGACAGCGTCTTTTCCCATGCAGAATGACTGACATATATATTATAATAAAATATGTTATATAATATATATATATATATATATATATATATATATATGACAACATTTAACAAATGCTGGTGAGAATAGAGCAAGGGGACTGCCCACACACCACTGGAGAAATTGTAAATTAATAAAGTCACCATCAAGTGCCTTAAAAAGCTGAAATAGAATTACTACATGATCGAGCAATTCCACTGCTGTCTATGCATCCAAAAGAAAAGAAGTCAATAAATCAATGAGAGAGGTATATTCCCACATGTATTACAGGACTATTCATGGCAGTATATCAATGCTTTTGTCTGGCAAATGAATGGCCACAGTATTTTCACAATGAAATATTGTTAAGCCACACACACACACACAAAAGAATGAAGTTATTTGTGGCAGTGTAAATACAATAATAGGATATTATTATAAACATAGAAAGATAATACCACACAAGTCATAACTTACATGTGGAAGCTGAAAGCATTGATTTCACAGCGGCAGAGAGCAGGAGAGTGGTCATTAGAGGTTAGGAATGGTAGCCGGGAGGAAGGACACAGGAAGACTAGATAATGAATGCTGAAATGTCATTAGGCAGTATAAATAGCTTCTAGTGTTCCACAATACCATGACTGAAATCCACAGGAACCTCTAATATATTTTTACAAAGAACTAAAAGTGATGGACTTGAACTTGACATTTTATAAAACAAAAACATGATAAATATTTAGTAATATAGTGTGATGGTTAGAGTTGTCAACCTGATAAAAGCTGTAATTACCCAGGAAGTCGGCTCTAGGCATACCTGTTAGGATTGCCTTGACTTTGTGTGTGAAGACCCAGATGAACCGTGGATGGGATTGGAGCTGTGGAGAAAGTGAGTTGAGCACTCGCACACACAGTCATTGCTCTCTTCTACTGACTGTGGACAGGATGTGACCAGATACTTCAGGTTCCTGCTGTCTAAATTTCCCATGATATATGTTGAACTGTGAGCTAAAATAAGCCCCTTATCCCTTAAGATGCTTTGGCCAGGGTATTCCATCACAGCAATGGGAAGGAAACTAAGATGGATGGAAATGCTGATTATGACGCTTTGATCTCTACATGTTGGTTTATGAAGTTGCATCTCACAAACATGTGCAATCTACCTAAGTTCAGTGGAGCTTAGACTCACAGAAGTGGAGTGTGCAATAACAATTCCTAGTTACTTGTGTGCTTCCTGTAACTGTTAGTTACACCTTTGTCCTGACAAGAATAGGAGAGGAAAGAAGAAAACACTAGAAGATAAAAAGCTATTATGCAGAAAGAAAAAGTTCTTGTGTACTGCTTGATACAGTGATCAGAATTAATAAAAATGGATTGCACATTTAAAATAGCTAGGAGAGGATTTTGAACATCTCCCTCAATAGTGATATATGTTTGAGGTGGCACATATGTTAATTGTCTTCATTAAATCATCATAATATGTGTGTGTGCCAAAACATCACATGGTACTTGACAGATTTGTGTGAGTATCTATCAATTAACATTAAGATTAAACTAAATATTTTTTGTATATGTGTCAGAAAATCAACTTTCACTGGAACTCTACTGAAGTCTCTGGGATAGACTCCCCTTGAATCTAAACAACTGTCAAAGAGCAATGAATATATAAAGCAACTGGGAAATCAGCAGCACAGATGAGTGACAACAGACAGAAGAAAGACCTGTGAAGTAGGATGCACCTTATTATCTCCTTCTGCCTGGAAATAGAGGATTCCAATGCAGGAAGACAGAAATCATGCAGAAATGTTTCCCCTAGATCACTGAGGCAGAGAGGCCAGCTTAGACATCTTTAGGAGGCCACGAAATAAGGGCTACATCTTGGGAGACGGAGCTGTGCTGCAGCTGTGTTCCCTTTGAGGACTCCGGTCCTGGAGGTCACTGAAGTGAATTCCACCACAGTCAAAAGGCTGCCCACATTTCAGGGAATTACAGGTTCACAAGCCTAACTCAAAATGAGAATGTTTGTGGCATGAATTTTGGACTATTTTAATATGTAGGAACTGGTACCTCTGCCACTAATTTCTATGGGGTGGGGGGAACGGCTAAAATACAGAAATTAAACAGCAATTTATCAAAAATTGATCTGAAAAAATGTTATACAAAACTTTACATCATGCAGGAGTGATTAAAATGTTATCTGATTAAAAATTTAACCTTGAGTTTCCTTCCTGGTGAAATGACACTCTCTAATGCCCTAGAAACTGAGGTTGAGAGAAGTTTTGTTAAAAGATTTATAAGAGAGAGGTGATTTTTTTCTAAAACAAGTGTTTTAGTGTGGTAACACCTAAAGTACTTTACTAGATGTATAGATTATTCATAAGATAATATTTATTGAAGATTTAGGGTGAGAGTTGTGTTAAGGCACAAAATTTTGTATTGGCCCTATAGATTTGGATAAGGGTTTTCTTTCTAAAACCGCACTCCACAAGTACCTGCACATATGTGCACATACCTACACACTGATGCACATATACACATATATTTAAAACTAAAACAAATCTAGAAAAAGCAGAAAGAAATTTTACACGTTAAATAATAATTTCAGGGTATGAGTTACTACAGTATGCCAACATTATTTCGCAGCTTTTGATTTGACAGATCATAGCTTGCTTTGTGGACTACTAAATTTATCAGGGAGTACAAGTGAAGAAGAGCTACAGAAAAACATCGGTGTAGTGAAAGGGGAATCTGTTTCAGGAAGCATCAGGTAGGCATTCAATAGAATTCACCTGAATTCAAAATGTAAAGATTAAAAGTTATGTAGCCTTGTTGAAGAACATAGCCTTAGCATGTATAAGGCCGTAAGGTCAAACACACAGACACACAGACACACACACACACACACACACACACACACATGCACCCGTTAACTTTTTCAAGTGTTTTTCAATACTTAAAAGTTACTCATGTAGAAAACATCAGCTGCCACTAAATCATTTGCGCCTGGTCTAAAAGGTAGAGAATTAAAAAAAAAAAAAAACAACCTTTAAGTGTGAGTTCAGGGTGTTGCTAGCTTTATGATAGAACTAAATGAAACAGGAGGACACCTGCCTGCGGTTAGGACTCGTCTAAACTGGCAGATGCCACCCAAAAGCCAAGCTCAGAGCTGTGTGGAAAACCGTGATTTGGATAGCAGTTAAGTGTTCCATGGCTGTAAGGCTTTATGCCTTTCTTGTTTGTTAATATTTTCAGCCAAGTTTCATTATAAACTGGAATACAATGTGATGGCTGGGGCTCTGGAAATCAGGCGTGCCCTCGACAGAGTGTGAATGTCATAAGGCCACTTTCTAAATTCGGCTCTCTGTCAGCTATTTTCTTTCTTTCTTCTTAACTCTCCTCTCCTCCTGGCCCTACCCGCCCTTCCTCTTCCTTCTGTTCCCCTCTCCTCTACAGCTCAAAACAGGAGGGCCATGTCGTTTTGTATTTCCCAGGAGGCCCCAACACTGCAGATCAGAAGTGAATGCTTCTCTCGAGGGAAGATTCCAGTGCTGTTGGCTTCTGCTTGGAAAAGAGTAAGGCTCTCCCAGGACCGCCAGTCTCTGGGCTGGGAAGGGTGGAACACAGAACCAAGATCTGCTGCCAGAAGATCTCCAGTTCATCCAGAGGTTCTGGAGAAAGATTTCTCCACAGTAACTACTCTTTTAGCTTGGCTGCCAGCAGTGGGCCAGGTGGCACTGGGAAGCTCAGGGCTCTGAAAAACAGCCTGACTCCGTGAGATCAACCGGTGACCGAGGCTCAGGCTCCAAGACTCTTGACACAGAGGCAGCAGCAGGAGCCGGGTTAGGTTTGAGGAGAAGGAATGGCTGCTTGGAGAACAGCCAGCTACCCGCCTTCACAGATGATCACTACAGTAGGAGGAGCGGCTCCAGAGAGATGGAGCAGGTGAATGGCAGACGCTCAGGGCAGTCAGCACCTCGTGGTGATGAGCCTGCTTCTTTTGGTAGCATAACTATAGCCATTTCTGTTTCAGACCTAAAAGCCAGCCACATAGTCTTCAGCCTGTTGCTGACATAGATAAAAAGAATCTCTGTACACGGTCAGGTGACCAGAAACTGTGTCTATGTTCGGCATTCTGTTGCTTTGTTACTTCTACAAATCCCCCAATATAAACGCAACTGGCCCTAACCATAAACATTACTTGGGCCAATCAAATTAAAGGTCAGTTAAAAGCCAACATTTGGTGCGTTAACCCGGAAGCCAAGCACTTGCACTGTAACCTGTTTGGGGCTCCCACTGGTAAGCCTGTAGGCCTGAATCTCATCTGTTCTGAGACCTAAAAGAGGAGAGCTGGACGAAGCTCTCCTAAGGTCGGAGGTCCAGAGACTTCCCAACCCTCTCCGGTTCCCTTGGGGAACATCTGGAACCTGCTCAGCCAGATGCTGTCAAAGTCTCCAGACTATGTTGTTTTCGTCTCCCCTATCTGCTTTATTGTCTTGTCACTCGGCTCACTGATGTCAGATTTTGATTCTGACTATACTCACCCCCCTCAGCCTGTCACCAGCATCTCGGGAACATTGTCTATCCTGGAAAACCGCGAATGTCCTGCCAGCTCGAAGGGCCAGTCTTTCAAACTGGCTGGCCGTTCGAGGGCTCACTTACCCTGTCTGATTTATCTGCGGTCTGAAATGTTATCTTCGGATTCCCTGGGCATCCAGACAGGTTCCATACATGGATGCCTGATTTTCCTGGTGGAGAAGCCCCCTCACGTGTTCCCGTTGGGGGAGCACCTGGACGTGCTGGTCTGTTCGTGTCTGTCAATATGTGTTTATGGTTTCATTTAGTTTGATTGTTGTTCTGTGTCTGATACTCAGAAAATGGGCCAAACTTAGTCTGCTGGCCATTCACCCTTTTGGGCTTGGACAGGACACTTCTCCCCAAGCGAAGCGCTCTGTCTTTGAAATTCAGCTTTATCGGTCTCTCTCCATGTCAGTTTATGCTTTATATTCTGGGGAAAAGGCCAAACTTCATCTGCTGGACTTAGTTTTAACTCATTTCGAGGCTTTTCAGGAAAGAGAAGATAGCTGAACGGATGAACTGTCCCTGCCCCTGGAGCCCCGCACCTGCGCAAGCCCAGATCAAGCCCGGATCAAGCTGGCGGCAGGCCTGGAGCTGCCTGTACAAGCTGCTCTTAGAGGGGCACCGCGAGCTCCTCAGCTTCTCTCCGAAGAAAACTCACGGCTGGTTCTGCTACAAAGCCGCTGTGGTCACGAGAACTGGATTCAACAGTTAGCAAGGTGCTCCTCCCTTGAAATCACAGCTGGAAGAAGGAAGAGAAGTTTTGTCCGTCTGTTTTGAATGTATAAACGTATGTATGGACACTCCATGTTTATTTCTGACTGGCCTTAAATTTATGAGTTTACTATAGTCTGTATGTCTTGGTTATAGATTATCGGTTACTGGGTATGTTAAAAAGCTAGCTTATAACTTAGGGTTGGAGCCGTTCTAAACAACAGATGGCACGAGCCGACTAAAGAAACAGATCTCCAAATGTACTTTTAAATGCGATAAGATTTTACCCTAATTTCTGTCCTGTCTTAAAAACGAGGTTTATAAAATAAGATTTGAAACCCTGCCTGATTAATGAGGTGTTTATTAGAGCTGCACCTCCATGTGTCTGTATACAAGAACTTTTCTTGCTGGTAGCCAACAAGAAAAGTTTTATATCATCAAAACAGTACACTTGGTATTGATTTTAGAGACACTGAGTTGTTTACACTGAAAGAGTTTGGTTTTGACTTCTAAAACTATGGTTATGCTTCACTCTTAAAAAGGTACTTTACTTTGATATTGCAAAAACAGGTTTTTAAAAATGTTTAAGGCAATAAAACATTTTAAAGTTAATCAGGTATTCCATAATAATGTCCTTATTGATATGTGAGCTTGATAAATAGATAAGTTTAAAATGGTTTAACTATCTCTAAATCTAGTTCCTTTTTACTGTAAATTATTCCCCCGTATGGTTACTAATTGTATTAATTCCTCTTGGGAAGAAAGGAAAAGGACTCTTGTTTGGGGAAATCAGCCTTCTTAGGTTTTATGACCCGTAACTCTGAGTCAGCCTTGGTTTGACAAACCAGGCACTTGCACAATGGATATCATTCCCAGTGCTGTTACTGGACCCAAAAGATTGGTTGCTGCTCTTACATTAGAAATTACTGCCCTAACTGGAATTTGGAGGTCAGTCCTGGCCTCTGTCACAGCACTAGTTTAACAGGTTTATACTGCAGAACATGTTAATCAGCTTTCAAAAAATATGTCCTTGGCAGTAATCATTCAAAGAAAATTAATAAAAATCTAAAGGATAGGATACATGCTTTGGAAAAGCAATTATATTTATGGATAATCAGATTCAAAATACTAAAGTTAGATTAATTGTTCCTGTCATTTACTGCTTAAATGGATGTGTTACTCCATTTCCATACAACACTTTTGAGGTGACCTGGGCGCAGGTTAAATTCCACCTCCATGGGCTATGGAACAATTCTGAGCTATCCATAAACATACAGTCTTTACAGCCATTAGTTAGCTCAGTTGGAGTCCACTTCAGCTTCTGAGGTTGAAAAATAGCTTCTTACACTCTCTTCTTTTGTCTTGGGACAGGACTTTGGTCTATTATTATCAATTTGGGAGTAAATCTGGGAGTTGTGCTTATTTTGATTCTTGTCATTCCAGTCATGATGTAAGGTGAGGATATTGGGCTAATGGAAATTTTCCTGTGAATCATTTACACCAGGAGTAAATGATTCTACCATGAGTGCTGTTTCTACCATGCTATCCCTCCCAGTGTTAGGGAGATGTCCTTATCTGGCTCCTGCACTTACTCAAGAACAAGATGATCAGAGCAAAGTAAACTCACAAAGGTAAACAATATTCCACAGCCTAGAGAAGTTGGCAGCAGAGCAAATTAAAGCCTAAATAAAACAATAAGACCTCTATTTCAAGGAAAATTAACTCATATGGGGCCACTATGGTGTCATATGGCCAAAGAACAAAAATATATAAATGTTGTATTATGGCAGAAATTGAATAATAACTTCAGCCTGGAGATAGATTTTGGGACTAATGACTATTAAAAGTTAATAATATGTGTCTTGTATCCCTGATCACTTCAAAACTTTAAACATGAATGGGTGTTGGATATTCTCAAATGATTTTTCAGCATCCGAGGAGATGACCATGTGGTTTTTCTCTTTCAGTCTGTTTATACGGTAGATTACATTGATGGACTTCCATATATTGAACCACCCATGCATGCCTGGGATGAAGCCTACTTGGTCATGGTGAATGTGTTCTTTGGATGTGTTCTTGGATTTAGTTTGCAAGTATTTTATTGAGTATTTTTGCATCAATGTTCATAAATGAAATTGGTCTGAAATTCTTTCTTTGCTGGGTCTTTGTGCGGTTTAGATATAAAGGTGACTATAGCCTCATAGAATGAGTTTGGTAATGTTTCTTCTGTTTCTATTTTGTGGATT
>REGO01000192.1:2453453-2491775 GCA_010120015.1 Rhombomys opimus
AACATGTGTATGATGATGAAACCATATCGTTCTGGAACATTCTGGGATCTAGTCCACCAACTATGAGTTCACTGGAAGATTTACCTCTGTGTGTGACATCCTTGGCTTGGGGAGGGTTTATCATTCTGTCTGTGCTCCTCAGTCATACAAAAACTATTTATTTTATCCTAGAGATACTCATTTAACTAAGAATTTAATTTCTTTTTTTTAAGAACTTTGGGTTCTTAATGGATTTTTTAAAAACATGATTCTAATATACTTTTTAAAAGTATTGGTATAGTGAGAGCAGTGCTTGAAGGAGCAATCTCTTCCCTATATTTGGGTGTTTGAACACTTACTTTCCCAGTTCCTGGCGCTGTTTAGGGAGGTTACTGAACCTTTAGGAAGTGTTTGGAAGGTATGTTGCTGAGTGGTGGGCTTTGAATGTTTACACCTGGTCTCATTTTCAGTTCACTCTCCTGTACGATAAAATGTGATCCTCTAGCTTCATCCTCTGGCCTCCTGATCCTTTGCCATTCTTGCATTTATGGAGTCAGCTTCTGGAACCATGATCCCAAATAAAATCTTCCTTCTCTAAGTTGCTCTGGTCATGGTATTTTATGATAGCAACTAAAAATCAACTGATACAAATATTGGGACCAAAATGTGGGTGTTGCATTATAAAACCTTCATGTGTGGTTTTCTGGAAAATTGTGAGAGACGTTGAGAGTTTAGACTAGAAATGCCACTGGGTGTTGCAAGCAGAACTTTATGGGCCATTCCAGCAGGAGGCCAGAAAACGGTGATGTTGACAGGACTGTGGATGGTAACGGTGAAGTTTTAGAAGGAAGCAGTGAATTGAACAGCGACTTCGCTAGAAGCTATTCTAGTGGAATTGTGGAAAAGAGTTTGGCTAAATTAAAAAGTACTAGAGTAATTTCCTTAACGGGGACTATTTTGAGATGCAAAATATTGAGAAGGTGAAGGGCTTATTACTGAGAGCTCTTATGCAGGTCTATGATCAAAAATGGTAAGTGGGGCAGAGCGCAAGACAACATGTACAGTTGGAAGGAAAAAGGAGCACTGGGAAGTTTCATGCTACAGCCAAAGCAGGTGCTGAAAAAGAGACTATAATTGTTAAGGAAAGTGGTGTCTTTAAAGCGAGACCTGTGCTTGTGTGCTGGAACAGCAGGGACCTCCGAAGGCAAGACTCTACCCAGTTAAGCTTCCAAGTGTTGAGAAAAGACATTCTAAGGAGTGATCTGCTCTTAGCAAGCAATCACTTCAGCAAAATCTAATTAGGTTGAAAGCTGAGTATGTGCCCTGAGATGGCAGCTCACCTTGACAGTGTTGTCGCAAAATTACTGGCACCGGAGGCAGGCATGAGAGATGCCAGAGTGAGGGGAGTATGGATTCTTCTGCTAGCCAATATGTGGCAGTGCTAGTGTCCCTGGGCAAAGCCCCCAAGAGGCTACTGTGTGGGAATGTGA
Source organism: Rhombomys opimus (assembly GCA_010120015.1). Taxonomy (NCBI): domain Eukaryota; kingdom Metazoa; phylum Chordata; class Mammalia; order Rodentia; family Muridae; genus Rhombomys; species Rhombomys opimus. The sequence continues at coordinate 2,454,923 of REGO01000192.1, forward strand.
AGCCTGGAGTGGGAGAGATCCTGGGATGCTGAAGCTGCAAAGCCATGAATCTACTGAGGAAAGCTGAGTACAAGGAATAGAACCAGCAAAAAAGAGGGTTATGTTGCAGGCAATGAAAGCAGAGGAACAAAACCATGTAATCCCATGAAACAAAGTCCCAGAAACTGAACACAGAACTACAGGATTTGGTATTTAGTCCTGGTGAGTCTTATTTTGGTCCAGTATTTCCTCACCATGTTCCATTTCTCTCTTTCAGAAAGGAAATATATATTCTGTGCCATTGAAATTATATGTTAGAAGCTTATCATTTTTTTGCTTTTATTTTGTTTTCTTAACTTTATAAGAGGTTAAGAGACTGCCTTGGGTCTCAGAAAAAAAAAACTTTGGAATTTTGTACAATATTGAGACTGTTAGAGACTATGGGGAAATTTGAAATTCGACTAAGTGATTTTGTATACTGAGACAGCCACAATGTTGAACATAGTGGTTTGAATAAACAATGCTCATCTCCTATAGGCTCATATATTTTAAAGTTGACATCCAGTTGGTGATGCTATTTGGGGAGGTTATAAAATCTTTAGGAAGCATTGCTTGCTTGAGGAAATATGTCACTGGGGATGAACTCTGAAGGTTTACAGTTTTGTCGCAATTACAGTACACTCTCTCTGCTTTTTTGTGGCAGAATGTGATCTACCACTCTCTGTTTGGGCTTTCTGACACCATGCCTTCCTTGCCAATGAGGCCCACTCCAGACCACAAATCAGAAGTCCTTCCTTCCATAAGTTGTTTTTGGTCATGGTACTTTATCACAACAACAAAAAAGTGACAGAGTAGGAGATACACTGTATTTTGATCCTTGAAACAAGGTAGAAGAAAGAAAGAAAAATAATAATAAAGAAAGGAAGGAAAGAAAGAAGGAAGAAAAGAAGGAAGGAAGGAAGGAAGGAAGGAAGGAAGGAAGGAAGGAAGGAAGGAAATGGTTACATGCCATGAGAGGAACAACAGGGGTAAAGTTGAGGTGATTTAATGGAAACATGTTGTTGATGTGTTTATGTAGTTTTTCCACATGTTGGCAGTATTTTAGTGAAGTAAAGGAAAAGAAATTTCTTCCTCACTAGGAGCATACTCTCAGACTTTAAGAACAAACAGTATCTTTGCTGACTGTGCCTCATTTTCAGTGGCGATGATTGCCTTTTGCAAATGTATGAGGAAATAGAAACGACTAAAGGTGTTTGGTAACATCTGCTTGAAATGTTCTGAGCAGTCTCCACATGGCTTGCTGTGGGTCAGAGCACATGTTATATCTCCTGGCTAGGCTGACGGTGGAGTAAGGAAGACACCATCTGTGTGCCTGTGTGCTGTGGGTGTCCGCCATCAGGATGAAACTGTGTGCAGAGAACTTTGGAATATCTGCTTCTTAAGCCATTTGCTTTGTTAGCCAAACTAGTGTTTTCTTTTTTACTAATTCATTCTCTCATCCTGACCTCTTCTCCTCCTAACCCCTCCTCCCCTCCCCACTCCCCATCCATTCCTCCTCCATTTCCCTTCAGAAAAATGCAGACCTCCAGAGAGAGTGACCAAACATTCAAGATGTGTTTTAACTTGAACTTTTGATGCACAAGTACTACTTCAGGACAAAACTGTCATGTTAGTCAGTTTTCTGAAGCATTCACAACGTTCCTAAGATAATCAGGGAGAAGAAAGTTTGTTTCACCTCAGTTTTGGAGGGTTCAACCCATAAACATTAGGACCTTTATCTTTTGGCCTGTTGCAGCTGTCACTAAAAGAAATGCATGGTGGGAATGTACTGAAAGAAGTAAGGAAGTTGTTGGGTCTCTCATCTCCTTCCAGGGTACAGGCCCAGGGACCAATTCTTCCTACAGGACCTCACTTCTTTTTTTCACATCTATCTATCTATCTATCTATCTATCTATCTATCTATCTATCTATCCATCCATCCATTCACGATATACCCTTATCACACCCCTACTTCCTCCTCTCCTCCCAGCCCCTCCACATACTCTCTCCATTCTCTTCAGAGAAGGGGAGGCCACCTGTAGGCCCCAACTCCCTGCAGAACTAGGTGCATCCTCTCCCACTGAGGCCAAAAAAGGCAGCGCAGTTAGGGGAACAGGATCAAAGGCAGGCATCAGAGTCAGAGAGGGCCCCAGCTCCAGTTGTTGGGGGACCCACAAGGTGACCTAGCTGCGCATCTGCTACATATGCGTAGGGTGTCTAGGCCATGCATGGTCTTTGGTTGGTCATCGAGTCTCTGTGAGACCCCATGGGTATAAAGATTTCAAAGTACCATAGGCTGGCAACCAAGCCTTTGTCACACGTACCTTTGGGGAAATCATAACAATTGTTCTCTGTTCATAATCCTGTGACAACAATGTAATCCACCTAGAGATACACATTAACACTTTACTCTGGGCCAGTGTTTCTCAATCTGTGGGTAGAGATCCCTTCAGAGCGCAAACGACTCTTTCACAGGGATCACATATCAGATAGTCTGCATATCAGATATTTACATCATGATTCATAGCAGCAGCAAAATTTATGGTCATGTTGGGGGCCACTACCTCATGAGGAACTGTATTAAAGGGCAGCATTAGGAAGGTTGAGGACCACTGCTCTAGGCAGGAAGTTTTAAAATTAGTTTGTCATGCTTTGGCTAAAATAATATTGGTCAAATTCTACATCAGAGTTGAGGTACAGTTACTGACTTCTGTGTTTTTACTTAATATGAAGTTGTAACTTTCTTGTTTTAAGTAAAGTTGAAGTTTATTAGGAAAGGGTTTTAAAACAGATGTGAGCTTTAAGGGAAAGAAAGAAACTGAAAAGAATACTACATACCTAAGTGCAGCCAGGGGCCCAAGTTCTTTTTTCCAAATCTTAATTCTTTACAGTTATGCTTTGCATAGCACATGTAATCAATAAAATACCATAAATACAGATTACAGTTTTAGTTGAATTAAGGAAAGGTATTGTATTAATGTGCACAGAAATCTCCACATTACTGAACTTCATGGTTTCTTGTTCCTAAAATAAACTTTGGTTCTTGAATACAAGATAAAACAAATTACCTGCATAGTACCTGAAAACTAATAGTTGCTCAACAAATCCCACTCACAGAGGCTTTTATGTTCTGATCCTTCTATTTTGTCTGTTCGAGGCTGTTATGTTCTGATCCTTCTATTTTGTCTGTTCCATGTCATGTCATATTACTCATGACTTAGCATCTGACCCATTACAGCTGCTTAAAGCTTTATGCAACTCTGCTCAGGTGATTAAAAACACATGAATGGGCTTGGTTTTCTTTTAATGGCCATACATTGTTTCCCCATTGGAATTTCATAAATTACAAGCCATTACCACCCAATATATGTTTGTCATCTGGGCTGGTCACCTCCTTTTCTTCCATACACAATTGCTGGATCTGATTCCTTAGTGTGCTTGGTAAAGCTCTTTCTTCTCCTCCCTCAATCCAACCCAGTGAAGACCTCATGAACTGGATCACACCCTGCCTTACCATGAATCTTCCTGGCTCTCGATTAGTGCCATAAGTTTACTGATTCTGAATTCTCATCCCTGTCTGTACCTTCACAGTACTCATCCTTCTCTTGACAAATTAACTTACTTTAATGCCTGTGGAGTTTTTGGTAGTGGTGTTATTAGTGGTGGTGGTGGTGATATGACCTGAAATGCTTCTAAACACTTTTAAAGAAGGAACTGCATCGTCCTTTACTTCTTAACTTCTCTGAAACCAGAATAGGCATTTACAATCAATAACAAATCAAAATTACTAGAGGATGAATTACAGGGTGTGCTTGTTGAGAATATTTAGTTTTCTTCTGTTGGAAACTGCCAATCTGAAATTTGTGTAAATTGAACGTGTAGTATATATTTAGGTCACGAAGGTAACTGAGCATATGCTTCAAGTATTTCAGGTGGGCGTGAGTACGCTCTGTCACACTGTATAGACCGAGAGGTGTGACTTCTCTTGCCCTTCTCTGCTTGTACCACGTTTACCTTAATACCTACTTTCTCACCTTCACCTCAGCCTAGCAGGGGCCTCTCAATTATTCATCCTCCCCATAGCGACAGTTTATTTCCTTAGCTATAAATAATATAACAATAACCCATGTTACAAAGAATCACGTAATATAAGTAAAAAGATGTTGTATTTGAAGGCATAATATCCCATGTAGGCGCATGTGAATACTTGGTCCCCAGCTGGTGGCAGTGTTTTGGGAGACTGTAGAACCTTTAGGTGGTGGAGGCTTGTTGGAGGAAGTATGTCACTATAGATAGGCCTTGAGGGTTTATAGCCTGACCAATCTCCTGTTCACCTTCTGCTCCCAGACTGTGGTACAATGTGATGAGCTGGCCTCAGGTTCCTGATTGCCACACCTCCACTGATATTACGAACTGTATCTTTCCTGGAATGGTAAGCCAAAATAAATTCTTTCCTCCTTAAGTTACCTTTGTCAAAACATCTTATCAAAGCAGCAGGAAATGAAACTAATACAATGTATTACTTAGACTTACCCAAATGTTTGACACAATGTTGCATATATGATTAAAGAGGTTACATAAATTAAATTATGTTATACCTAGATGCCTTTTTTTCCCTTCTTATTCCCAAGTCTACCTCTTTGTCAAATTCATTTGCGTTTACAATTTAGGTATCTAGATATTAGGTAATAAGCGAAAGTTGCCATAAAGTAACACAGATATTTCTTACCATCAAACATAAAGTTTATTTCTTTGGTTTTTAGATCAAGTTATAACACTTAACTTTTTTAAATCTGAGTGTAATTATTTGCAAAAGGGAATGATAGTGATGTGGCATAGAGAAGTATGTTAAGAATAATTAAAAAATCATGTACAGTATTTACCTAGCTCTAGAGTCAATATAATGTTTACTAAGTATCTGTTTTTGTTCAAGTAACAGATACAAGTACTCCGAGTATACCAAGGTAGACTGTGTCAGTCTTGTGGCTACTGCTGCTTCCTCCTTCTTCTCCTCCTCCTCTTCCTCCTGCTCCATCTCCTGCTGCTCCTTCTGCTCTTCCTGCTTTTCCTGCTTCTCCTGTGCCTCCTCCTCCTTTTCTTCATTTCCTTCACCATTATTGTTGTCATCGTCATCAACATCATCATTATCTACAGAATGAAAAAATAATAGAGTTGATCTTCTCAGGCTCTTGTGAACATTAAAATTGTTGTCAATGCTCAGTCATTGGGATGTCTATGGATTATCCATACCACAAGGTCACCACACATTTATAAAATCAGTCCTATTTGACACCCCACACCCCGCCAGACCAGATCCGGGATATGACCTCTACATATAGATTGAGTTCTCTTAACAAGGATTCCAAATCAGGACTAAGATTAATGCCTGTGTATTCCTTCGTTTACCACTTGTCAGAGGGAAGTAACCAAAATGTGCCTTTCTATTTTAAAAGCTTTTGTAATTCTACATGGATCCTAAGTATGTGTATTCTATGTCAAATGTGAGCATAAAAGGAGGCATAAAAAAGTGACACAGAGTCATTTATCTTGGTAAGACATCAGTGATGTTAGAAATATGGCCACAGTTTTCAGTGGGAGCATATGGGCATAATTTAAATGTGAATTTAGCAAGTAAAGAAAATGAGCAAGTGATGGAGGAAAATGTGAGCTAAAGACTATTATTTTTCACGAGTCCCTATAAAATGGCTGATCAGAAAAGCTTTCACTTTGTTATCTCTATGGCCATGTCAATTTGGACAATCATTAACTTTGTCCTGTTTAAAATGTCTTTTTATATTTTTAGTCATGATAAAAGTTTAACAGACACTTTTCACTAAATGGTGCTTTCCTTACATGATTAAATGGTTTCTTTATCTGCTTAGTATCTTCTAAGAACACCAGAGAAAAAAACACCAGGTAATATACAGGGCATCATATATAAGGTATTATATATCTATAGTATCTTATACATCAAAATTATTATTGATCATCAAATAAAGTTATGTTAGTGTATTGCTAGACCATTGTAAAAGTACATATTTATCATTCCATTCATTTACTTAATCACAACTTAGGACATTTTGATTGAGCATCTGTAGTATCTGCCCCCTGGTGGTAAGATTCAGTCCTTCACCCTAAAGGGAAACCTACACAGGATCTGCTGCGGAAAAGCTGGCTAGCTAAGAAGCAAACAGCACTGAAAGAGTTAGGAAACTCAGCAGATTGTGGTGGTGGTCTGAAAATCCTGGTCCTAACATGCATTTTTTGACAGATTAAAAATTGACAGAATATAATATCTCATATTTATTTGTTTATTTATTTGTTTTTTTATTTTACACTTCTATAGCAGTTTCCCCCTCTCTGTCTTCGTCCCAGACCCTCCTCGCTACCTCCCCTCTGCCCAGTCCCCATCCACTTCTCTTCCTTTTCTTTTCAGAAAAGGATATCACCCAGCCATTCCATATCAAGTTAAAGACTCGGCACCTCCTCTCCTATTAAGGGGAGCTAGGCAATCCAGCAAGAGTAAGGGGTCCCGGAGACAGGCAACAAAGTCAGTGGTAGCCCTTGCTCCCACTGTTTGGAGTCCCACACAAACACCAAGCTACGCAGCAGGAGCCTGTGCATTGGGCCGGCATCAATCCCATGCAGGCTTCCCGGTCGGTGCTTCAGTCTCTGTGAGAGCCTATAGGCCCAGATTAGTTGATTCCGTGGGTTTCCTGTGGTGTCTCTGACACTCTGGCGCCTACCACCCTTCCTCTCCTTCTTCTGCAGGATTCCCCAAGCTCTCCCTAATGCCTGATTGTGGGTCTCTGCACCTGTTTCCATGAATTGCTAAGTGAAGGCTCTCAGATGACAATTGGCTTAGACACAAACCTATGAGTATAACAAAATAACGTTAGAGATCATTTCTATCCTAGGTCTTCGGGCTCTCCAGCCTCCGGACCCGGCCCTCTAGGCAGTGTCGGGTGCACTCCCTCTAGGGGCATGGGACTCAAGCTAGACACATTGGTTGGCCACTCCCACGAGTTACAGTCTAATGATACTAGATTCTTTCCATACGTGCTACCCGTGTTTCATGACCATCAAGGGTTAGACTGGGCTACAGAAGCCGGAGTGATCAGGGCAGTTGCTGTGGTGCACTTTTCACAAAACAACAAAGACAACAAAACTTTCACAAGTTTGAATCTTCCCAAAATAAGAGGAAAGAGGGGCTTAGCTGAAGCATGAATACAAAAGCAGAATTTATACTTTATCCTAACTTTGTCCGAAGTAAAATTTTAACTTATTTTAAGGTTTTTGTAATGCAAGGCAATAGTTTGACTATTTTAGGTGCATATTAAAGGTAATAAATACATGAAATATATTCCATTCTCCTTCAAAATGGCATAGGAATGTATGAAGTGTCACATAAGGAAAGGTATAATTGTAAAATTCTACGAGAGAACTCTGACAACTGATAAACACTTTCTGCAAAGTGGCTGGATACAAAATTAACTAAAAAAAAAAATCAGTAGCCCTCCTTTATACAAATGAAAAAAGGGCTGAGAAAGAAGTTAGGAAAGTGCTCACTTCGGCAGCACATATACTAAAATTGGAACGATACAGAGAAGGTTAGCATGGCCCCTGCGCAGGGACACGCAACTTCGTGAAGCGTTCCATATTTTTAATTTAAAAAAGGAAAGAAAAAAGAAATATCAACTCTCAAAATTAGGATATTTTTATTTTAAAAATAAATTTAAACTAATTTTTTTCATTAATGGAGGGTTTTTATTGAAAGATTTGTTGGAGATGGGGGAAGACAGAAGAGAACAAGAGACAGTAGGACAGGGAGGAAAGAGAGAGGGAGGAAGAGGGAGAAAGGGAGATACAGAGAAGAGAGAGAAAGAGAGAGAGAGAGCCCCTTTGCTCATGCCCATTTAGAACAGGTGAATTGTATAATATCAGAGATTTGTGGAGTTTTCCTGGCCTGAGGCTTGGGAAAGATAAAACATAAGAAAAAAAAAGTTAGGAAAACAACACCCTTCAAAATAGCCACAAATAATATAAAGTATATTGGTGTAAGTCTAACTTAGCTAGTGAAAGACCTGTATGAAAGAACTTCAAATCTCTGAAGAAAGAAATTAAAGAAGATACCAGAAGATGGAAAAATCTCCAGTGCTCATGGATTGGTAGGATTAACATAGTGAAAATGGCCATCCTGCCAAAAGCAATCTACAGATTCAATGTAATTCCCATCAAACACCAACACAATTCTTTACAGAACTTTAAAGAAAAATTCTCAACTTCATATGGAAAAAAACAAACAAACCTCAGGATAGCTAAAAAAAAATCCTTATACAACAAAAGAACTTACAGAGGAATCACTATCCTTGATTTCAAGTTGTACTACAAAGCAGAAGTAATAGTAATAAAAAAAAACCCCACATGGTATTGGCAAAAAAGCAGACAGGTTGATCTATGAAATCAAATAAAAAACCCAGAAATAAACTGAAAATCTATGGACACTTGACTTTGGACAAAGAAGCCAAAACTATACAATGGGAAAAAGAAAGCATCTTTAACAAATGGTGCTGGTCTAACTGGGGGTCTGCATGTAGAAAAATGCAAATAGATCCATACTTATCACCCTGCACAAAACTAAAGTCCAAGTGGATCAAAGACCTCAACATAAAACCAGACACACTAAACATGTAAGAAGAAAAAGTGGGGAAGAGCCTTGAACTCATTGGCACAGGAGACAACTTCCTGAACAGAACACCAACCACTCAGACACCAAGATCAACAATCAATAAATGTGATCTCATGAAACTGAAAAGCTTCTGTAAAGCAAAGGACACTGTCATCAGAACAAAACAACAGCCTACAGATTGGGAAAGAATCTTCACCAACCCTATATCTGACAGAGGGCTAATGTCCAAAATATATATTGAAATCAAGAAGTTAAACACCAACAAACCAAATAATCCAATAAAAATGGAATACAGAGATAAAAAGAGAATCTCAAAAGAGAAATCTCTAACGGCTGAGAAGCACTTAAAGAAATGCTCAACATCCTTAATCATCAGGGGAATGCAAGTCAAAAATGATTCTGAGAAGGTGGAAACCTTATACCTATCAGAATGGCAAAGATCAAAATCTCAAGTGACAGCACATGCTGGTGTGGATATGGAGAAAGGGGAGAACTCCTCCATTGTTAGAGGGAGTGCAAACTTGTACAACCAATTTGTAAATCAGTCTGACACTTGCTCTCTCAGAAAATTTGAAGTAGTTCTATCTCAATACCAGTTATTCCACTCCTGGGCCTATACCCAAAAGATGCTCCACCATACAAGAACATTTGCTTAACTATGTTTATAGCAGCTTTAGTCATAATAGCCACAAACTGGAAACACCCTAAATGTTCCTAAACTGAAGAAGGATAAAGAATATGTAGTACATTTACACAATGGAATACTACTCAGTTATTAAAAACAAAGATAATTTAAAATTTGCAGGCAAATGGATGGAGCTAGAAAAGATCCCCCGAGAGGTAACCCAGACTTAGAAAGACACACATGGTATATACTCACTTCTAAGTGGATTAGCTGTATAATATAGGATAAGCATTCTACAATCCACAGACCCAAAGAATCTAAGTAACAAGGAGGGCCCAAAGGAGGAAGCTTGAATATCTCTAAGAAGGTGGAAGAAGAAGAAAGGGAACTGGGTGAAAGGAAGTAGGGAGGAGAACTAGGGTGGGACCAGGTTCTGGAAATCGGAAGTGGGAGGCAGTAGCTCTGGGAGAGAGATGGGAGGCCAGCCAATGGGTGGGGATCTCTGGGACAGGCTGGAGACCTTTGACAGAGTAGGTTCCGGGGAGGATGTGGGGTGACTCTAACTGAAAATTCTGGCAGCAGGTGAGATGGACACTGGAGTGGTCACCCCCTGTTGCCAGGCAGGACTTCCAAATGAGGGAGGGGTAAGGAGATCCACCCACAAAACTTTTGACCCCAAATTTACCCTGCCTACAAGGGCAGGGATAAAGATATAGCAGAGTTTGAGGAGCTAGCCTCAAATGACTGGCCCAACTTGAGATCATCTCATGGGAGACAGCTAAGTCCTGCCACTTTCCTCACATTCAGCAATGTGAGACACTTTGCTCTCCCACTAACTGATTCTAGATTTTTACTTATCCATTTGCTTTCAGTCTTACAAATTTCATTGCTATCACCACAATCATATTTTTGTTTTGTTTTGTGAATTTGAGTGTTTATTAAGCACATTTTTATTATAGTGGAGGTTGAAGTAATGACATAGATGAACAAATATTTTCAATCACTGAAGGTTTATGCAGTATTTTGTTTATATACACACTAGTCTTACACTTCAGCCCTTTGCAGTAGCACAAAATAACAGAGACAATAGGTTTTTCTGGCTCTATAAATGCTATTATAAGACATGTCCAGAGGAAGAGGATCCAGACAGTCCTGACTGGACCTGATAGGTTAGGTCAGACAGGAGGGGAGGAAGACATTCCCTATCAGTGGACTAGGGGAGAGGGATAGGAGAGGAATTGGGAGGGAGGGTTGGATTGGGAGGAGATGAGGGAGGGGGATACAACTGGAATACAAAGGGAATAAATTGTAAATAATCATCATCGTCATCATAGTAGAAATTTCCAGTAATAGCTAAAGTTGAAATCAGCTCACACAAATCTCTTAAATCTTTAATATATATGTTACAGATTGCACAAACAATTATTTTAGACAATCTTGGGAAAGAAGCCATGTGAGGGAATATGTTTCTTTTCCCATCTGAATGGACATTACTGGAACAAGGTAAGAGAGCACACAGGCTAACTCTAAAGCCTGAGTCAGCTGTCTCTCAGCACTCATGTCTGAAGTCAGGAAGCACAGCTGAAGCAGGGCTGAGGTCAGGCTCCATGTGAACAGAGCCCTACTTTTGCTGGTGTGTTTTTCTGAGCAGGAAGTGCACATATGAAGGACATCAGTTGGTTTTGGTTTCACCAGTGCAAGACAGTTGCCACAATAAATGGAATTGATACACAACATTAAATGGTAATATAGATATAAAATACATTTCTATATTATGGACATGTGTGTGTATGTATTGCTATTTCCTTCATAGGTTTCCTAGGACCAAAGTAATAATTCCTATCTATCTGAAATATTTGCTCAGTAACATTTGTTTTCTGCCTGCTTTGACCTAATAAAATAAGATTTTGCCTTACTTGGCATCTACTTACTTTGAACTAATAAAGTAAGATTTCACCTTACTTGACAGCTTACAAAAGCTGTCAGTGCGTTTGTAATGCTTGATCACATTTCTAGCCAAACACATGCATACAGCCTGTGTACTTCCAAGAGCAAGATGTCAGAGGCAGGTGGCCAATTATCAGGATACCCACAAGTCTAGAGTCGTTGACCTTAGTGTACATGAAGCTCTGTTTCATTCTGTTCTGGAGTAGTTGAAGAATCACCATGAATATTACCTGAGTCCCCGAGACTCTGCTCAATGATGATATGAAATTGAAGAAAATTACAACTCCAGTTACCAGCAAACCAAAACCTGTGATGGAGTCAGGTCATTGGCTTTTACGGCTATAAAGGGTGAGTCATGAGATGCATTATTAATTGGCACGTATTTAGCATGGGATGGAAGTGAGGGGGACTGCTGGGGTAACAGTTTATGAATTCTAATAGGTTCATAAATCACCTGGTATCACGCTAAAATGCAAATTGTCTCTCAATAGGTCTGAGGCAGAGTTCAAAATTCTGCAATTTCCACGAGCTCCCTGGTGCTGCTTATGTTGCTAGGTTACAATTACCATTAGAGTAAGTAGCAAAGCCATTCAGAACCAGAGGTCCAAGGGAATAATGCATTCCTGTGCTTCATCAATTTCTCAGACATCTCACTGGATCCCTTAAGCTGAGGATACTGCTTTGCTTTATAAATAAATCTGTTTGTGGAAAATCAGGATTAATAAAGCAACCTATGCATTCGGGTGAGCACCCACCAAATCTTTCTGGTTTTCTGTGTGTATCGAGTATCTGGAGTTAGAGCCTTCATATAGCTGTGTATTCACACCATTGTTTCAGAAAGGTCACTGTCATGTCTGAATACTATAAAGCCTCAGATTACAGACGACAACTTGATCACCTAGGTAAAACCACTAGAGATATATTATTTGATCTTATCCTCTCCTAATTCTGTAGTGTGTAGAGTTTTACATTATTTGTATTTCATACCAATAAAACATCTTAACTAGTCATATTCATATGCTCTGAGGCTATGCTCTTATAAGAATACACAGAATCTAAAGCAAATCAACAAAGCACAATACAGAAGGAGAAATATAAGTTTTTCAGCCAGTGTTTCCAAAGATATTTGTGATTTACTTCACGTGGGCCATGCTGCACGCTAGGGACCAACAGCATGTACACAGAAGCACAAAGAAACACTTTAAAAGTATTTGCTTTCTCCCCATCAACGCCCAGAAAGTTTAGCTTGCAAAACCAGAACACTTATCATGTAATGGTAAACAGAGATCATTGGGAGAACATACAGCAACTTCTTCACTCTCTTTCTAACCTTTCTACTCATAACAAATCTGCATCTTTTCATGATCCAGAACCAATAGGACTTTTTTTTTTTAAAGTAACCCCATTTTTATGTAAAAATTGTATCTGGTAATTATAATTTCTAATGTATTTCTGAGTCTGGTTGTCTTCACTGTCTTATTACCAAGCAGGAAGTTATTTTATTTCCTTTTTTGTGGGTTTTATAAGTATTTTAAAATTAAATAGGGGATGGTGTTGGAGAGCTGTTTCAGTGGTTAAGACTGCCTGTGCCTTTTGCATCGAACCGGAGTTACGATCTTACACTCTCATCAGGAGGCTCCTGCTCCTAGGCCTTTTTTGTACACGTAGGTTTTGTTCAGGTAGCCACATCTGTTCTGTGTTGAGGACGACAAAGATCATGTGTGTCCAGAAGACAGCCTTCCATGGTACTCCTCTCCATCTTCCTGTCCTCCCTTTTGTGATGTTTCTTGAACCTTGACGGGAGTGATATTGATATGCAATTTAGGGCTGATTACACTTATTCTCAGCATTTTGATCAGTTGTGAGTCTGCATTAGCCATCACCCATTGTAAAACAAACAAACAAACAGACAAACAAACAACAAAAAAGCTGCTTCTTTGGTCAAGGCTGAAAGCAGCAGTGACCTATGGGCATGAGCATGAAAATTTAGAAGGCTTGTGCCACCAGGCAAATCTCTGTGAGTTCAGGACAGCCTGGTGTACAGGGTGAGTTTCAGGACAGTCAGGGTTATACAGAAAAAGCCTGTCTCACAAAAGCAAAACAAAACAACATTAGAAGGCAATTTCATCACATATCCATTTATCATGAGACCAGTAACAGGTTCTCCCTCAAAGCCTGTGACATCTTTATCCATAAGGCTTTTACAAAAAAATGTAGTACCAGGCACATATTCTCTGCTGCCAGGCAGACCTCACATCCAGTCAGAAAGCATTTTCCTCACTACCATGGCATCAGTAGGCAAATTCTGCCTTACAGGTCCACAGATGGCTGAAACTAATGATGGTCTTTCCCCTCCAAATGCCGGAATAGCACCTTCCAGCACCAGGACTGAATACCAGCAGGAAAGAGGAAGCTGCCACCTTAGCTTCTGCTTGATTTGTTTATGTCCTTTTCCCCCCTCAAACTGTGGTTTTCTCTGAAATAAGTATCTACCATCTAATTCTTTCTTTTCTTTTCTTTTCTTTTATTCTTTATTAATTACACTTTATTCACTTTGTATCCCCCCTGTGGTTCCCTCCCTCTTCTTTTCCCAATCCCTCCCTCCCTCCACCCTCTGCATGCATGCCCTTCCCCAAGTCCACTGATAGGGGAGGTCTTCTTTTCCTTCCTTCTGATCCTAGTCAATTAGGTCTCATCAGGAATGGCTGCTTTGTCTTCCTCTGTGGCCTGATAATGCTGCTTCCCCCTCACGGGGAGGTAATTAAAGAGCAGGCCAATCAGTTCATGTCAGAGACAGTCCCTGTTCCTATTACAATGGAACCCACTTGGACACTGAACTGCCATGGGCTACATCTGTGCAGGGGTCTTAGGTTATCTCCATGCATAGTTCTTGGTTGGAGTATAAGTCTCAGGAAAGACCCCTGTGCTCAGATTTTTTGGTTCTGTTGCTCTCCTTGTGGAGTTCCTGTCCTCTCCAGATCTTACTGTTTCCTATTTCTTTCCTAAGGTTGGAATAGCGAATGGCAGAGAAACACTTAAAGAAATGCTCAACCTCATTAGCCACCAGGGAAATGCAAATCAAAATGACCCTAAGATTTCACCTTACACCCATCAGAATGGCTAAGATCAAAAACTCAAGAGACAGCACATGCTGGAGAGGTTGTGGAGGAAGGAGAATCCTCCTCCACTGCTGGTGGGAGTGTAAACTTGTACAACCACTCTGGAAAGCAATCTGGCGCTTTCTCAGACAACTAGGAATAGTGCTTTTTCAAGATCCAGCTATCCCACTCCTAGGCATATACCTAAAAGAGGCTCAAGTAACAATAAGGACATTTGCTCAACCATGTTTGTAGCAGCTTTATTTGTAATAGCCAGAAGGTGGAAACAGCCCAGATGCCCGTCAGTGGAGGAATGGAGGCACAAATTGTGGTATATCTACACAATGGAATATTACTCAGCAATAAAAAACAATGAAATCATGAAATTTGCAGGTAAATGGTGGGATCTGGAAAAGATCATCCTGAGTGAGCTATCCCAGAAGCAGAAAGATGCACACGGTATATTCTCACTCATATAGACATATAATATAGGATAAACCTACTAAAATCTGTATACCTAAAGAAACTAATCAAGAGGGAGGACTCTTGCTAAAATGCTCAATTCCTATCCAGAAAGGCAAAGAGGCTGGACATCAGAAGAAGGAGAAAAGAGGGAACAAGTCAGGAGCCTGACACAGAAGACCTCTGAAAGGCTTTGCCCTGCAGACTATCAATGCAGATGCTGAGACTTATGGGCAACCTTTGGGCAGAGTGCAGGGAATCTTAGGAGAGAAGTGGGAAACAGGACCATCTAATTCCAATGAGTGGCCAGTATCGCTGGCAATTGTTTGCCCTGCTTGGGAGCCTCTGAGGTCACTGTAGCCATTAACTCACAGAAAGGTGTTCCATGCCTGGCACTGTGAGTTTGCTTTGCAGCTTATGACTTCTGAGAGGCACATTAGCCAATGCCTCAATTAAAATGTTAAAAAATTATCCAATACCTCAACTGAAACATTTTTTAATATTGTATTTTGTAATTAGCTTAGGCTTATACACACACATATATAACCTATTATTTCTAATGTGTTTCTCAGTTGGGTTGGTTTTCTTTGATGTCTTTTGTTTGGAAAGAAATAACTTTCTTTGCCTTTCTGAGTGTGACATGTATTTTATATCAATTGTCAGACACCATGTAGAAAGAATAGTTGAGACCAATATAAATAAAGCTCAAACCTGAACCTGACTTAAGCATTTCTTCAAGGCCTTGTGCGTGAGGAGCTGGATCATGATGCTAAAGAAGATGACGTGTGCTCTGTTTGTGCTGCTACCACTGACATCTTCGGTACACACAAACTTGGTGTTCTTCCCATGATGGGCTGCTGCTGTCTGGGGTTTCCTGCAGAAGCTGAGAGGCTTATAGTGTTTAGCATACAATTATGCCCCACTACTGCTGCTGTGGCGGCTGTTCACGTTCTTGCAGCTTTTGTGGAACTACTCACCTGCCTCTTATCCTCTAGCACTTGGATTATGGTGGGGCTTAGAGGGGAGGTTTTGGTCACATGATTAAGCCACAGAGCTAGTGAAGCCCTCTGACCCTGGGCCTCCAGGGCTTAGCTGGGTCAGAGTCTCTCTTCTTTCCACAGACTGCTCAAACCTGTGGTCTGCATTTCTTGCCCCTCTGGCATAGGATTCAGACATTCTTTGTAGCTGTGTAGGAAGATGACTAAGAAATCCCTTTCCCGTCTTCTAGAGAGGAAGAACTGTTTCTTGAATTCCTTTCAGCCACAGATCCTTGCTGGGATTGTTCTTTCCCATGGTCCCTTCTTGCTAGATGGGGACAAGAGATGAGTCAAATGTAACTGGCCCTTATTTATATGCCTAACATGTTGAGAAGGTGGTTTTTTTCTTCCCTGCCCATAATAGTTTTCATAAGCTCTCAGCTGAGGTCTTTGAAGAAGATTTTGCTACTCGGTGCAAAATTCTCTGTGTGTCAGAGGAAAACAATGCAGATAGTCCTGATGAGAACTGTTAGACCAGGGTCAGATGGAAGGGGAGGAGGACCTCCCCTATCAGTGGACTAGGCAAGGGACAGGGGAGGAGAAGAGGGAGGGAGGGCTTAGGGCTGAGGAAGGGGGCTACAGCTGGGATACAAAGTGAATAATTTTAATAAATAAAATAATTTAAAAAGAACTAGGAAAAAAGTTCTCTCTGTGTGTATAAACTCATCATTCTATGTGCTTATGCTAACTCAATTATAGTTTTAAAAGAATTAATTGTTATTTTTGGCTGATTTTATTATTCACTTCTTATTTACCATTTACTTCTATGTTCATGTAACCATAAAACATTCTGTGTGTTGTTTCTCCTTGAATGAATTATCTCTATTTGGAATCATTTTGCTTGACTACTCTTCAGGCTTAGCTCTATACAATCTACGATTTTAGATTTTCTTGCCTTCTGGTTGTTAGGCTGGAGTGATATTCTCTATGGCTTCGTAGATTCTAAATGGAAAGTGCACCAAATATCTGAATTTGAAAGAGAAAGATGGTAAAACATGCTGGAAAATATTAATTTTGGTTCTCAGACTGGAGGAGTATGAAACAGCAGAATAGTGAGAAAAACCATTGAAGGAAGGGGACGGTGTGTGTGCATGTGCAGAAAGAAAAGCATGCCACTGCAAGTTCAATACAGCACTCAAATCATGTTAAGTATGTTCTCCTTTACAGTAAAATATACGAGTAGCTGAAGATATTTGAGCAGAGAGGTTTCAAAGAAAAGTAACATTTAAAACATTTATTTTGTTGAAGGATTAGTGTGGGAAAACTAGTTTGGAAGCTTTAGAATAGTCAAGATATGAAATCCAAGTGATATTTCTAAGACAATCGATGAAAAAGAAGTGGATAGGTTCGTGAAGCACAAGTGACAGAATCAATGAGGACTTGACTGATAAACCACAAGGAGATAAGTAAATATAAATTTCAGTTTGTTCAAGTATGGAGTTTCAGCAGAATTGACTAGTTTGAATTACACAGAAATGATTACAGTCTTAGTGAAGCAGTATCCATTTGACAGCCATAGTTTTTCTGAAGTATGAGAAATTTAAATATGGCTGATTCTCACTGGACAAGAGAGTACAAGTAGTTTGGCCATAAGTGCTTCAGTGACAGAATGTGAACTGTTATTCTCAGATTCAGATTCATTCTGTTTGTCCTTGACTCCCCCTCTCTCTAATTGAAAAATTTATAAACACATGTGTCCAAGTTGCTCTCATTCAGAAATGCAATGAGTTAAAAATATGTGCAGGACACATCTTTAGTGTGTTGTGTACTGAGTCTTTAAATTTTCAAATAATAGTTTAATAAAGTATGTTGTATTAGTCTTGCTTTTCTAACTTTTCTACCTTCTCAATTGATACCATTATTTGGTATCAATTGAATACCAATTGATATAGCACAAATACCTAAAATATATGTACTGTTCAAAAAGTGCTTATGAATGAATGTGCTACAAATTTTTATTTCTTGTTTCCAGTGTCTTCGTTAGCAGCTCTACCATCTACAATTTTACCGATCAAATGCTCCCCTTTGGGCTTTGCCTTGCCGTTTGGTATTGGTTTTTAAAAGTAGAATCTCCTTATGTTTTACAGTCAGCTCCTCTTTTTCACGTGAAAAAAATAAACTGTGACACAGCTGGAAATTTTTCTATTGTATCCACTTGCTTTTGTCTCCGAGCAGAACACGGCATACAGCACCCAAAGTTGCTGTCTGCTCTTACTTAGATGGGTTTGAGAGGGCACCAGCCTCATGGAGACAGTGATGGAGTTTCCAGGTTTAAAGTCTCGGGCAGGTCTTCATATCATTTAACTTTTCCATAGGCAAGGCAAGATAAGAAAATAGTAATTACTTAAATTTACAACAAAGGGTAAACTTTTCATTGGAAGAGTTATGTTTGTTAAATTTCTTCAGACGGAAATATAAATATTCTCTGTACAATGGAAGGTTTGTTGCTTTAGATTGACATGTATACAATTAAACTTTCATACACTCTAAGGCACTTAAGAAACATCTCACAACAGGGGCCTGAAGAGATAGCTCATCCATTAAGGTCACTTGTTGCTTTTATAGAGGACCTGGTGGCTTATAACTGTATGTAACTCTAGTTCCAGGGAATCCAGTGCAATCCTCTGTTTCCTTTGGCACCAGGCACATATGCGGTACACAACCATACACAGAAGCAAAACATCCATACACATAAAACAAAAATAAGAAATTGTTTTTCAAAGCTTACAATAGGATCTTTATAGCAATGATAGGGCCAAGAAAACAGGTATATAGCAGAGAACATATATACATATATTTTTGACAGACACAAAGTATAAATTTTCTCTTTATTCCACATGCAGTCAGGTGACATTATTTGTAGTCTTTTCTATTCTGTTGTCACTGCTCTGCAGGCACTTGAACCACTTCTTCTGATGGAAACAAAGGGTTCCACTTTTTAAAGGATGGGTCGCAGTAATTTGATGGCAATCTATGCACCTACTTTGTGTGCACCTCAAATTAACAATTATTTAATTCTCTCTGTTGGTTTGTTGATTGTGGGTAGCGAACCAGCACTATTATGACTTGTGTCTAAAACATACAGCTTCTCCATTGCTATATCATAGTCTTCCTGAACTCTGAGCATCATTAGAATGCCATGGTTAGGGGCTGTGTTGAACAGGTAATTACCAAGAGAAAATCAGAAAAATGAGAAAACCAACTCACCAGACTTGATAAAGAGAACTTGTTAACCTAGTTTTGTTATGTGACCCATGTCTGTAAGAAGTTTCAGCTACTCTGTGTGTGCCCATACATAACCTAGAAGTCTCCTCGAGAATTGATTTGGCAGTTCAAAACAAACTTTCAAAAGTAAGAAAAGTGACAAATATAGTCTAAAAATATTGGAAAGCAACTATTCGGGCTCTGATGGTCTAGAAGTCTTCAGCCATCACTCACAGTGGTTCTGAACACCAACTTCCTTGTCTCCAACTACCTTACTTTCTTTAGAGTGCTGGGTTGATAAAGATGCGTTATTTACACTTATTCTTCCTTTAGGGTGATTAAGGAGGGAGACAAAAATAGGAACTTAAGTGAAGGGTGCTGAGGAAAGCCTCCCTTCAGGTAAGAGCTGCATTAGTGCTGGCAGGCAGACAGGAAGCCCACAATGACGGGGGCAGCGGTAAGAGGTTTTAGTCATCCCTGACAAAGCACATTTTTTGATGTGGGTGGGGTGGGAGGGAGTCCTGTTCTGCGAAGAAGCAGACTTAGTTAATAGGTGACTTATACTAACATGACAGAGGTGAGGAAGCAATGCACACGTGTCTTGGGCTATACGAAAGGGACCACTCTTTATGGGTAGGTATTGGGGCCTGGTTAAGGTGACCCCAAAAATGTGACCCTCAGGATTGTAGGGGGCTGGTGTGTATTCATCATGCTTGCAAAAGCAAGGGTCTCACTGTTGTGATTCTAGCTTTCCATGCAGAGTGTGGGTAGTTAATAAATAGATATTTTATTGTGCACAATTGAATGAAGTTATGACAAAAATTTGTTTCATCAGCCTCAAGCGTCAGCAACTCATGGTCTTCATAGCTTTCTTCAGAGAACACACTGGTGCATGGCAGGGGGGGGAAACCATGTGTGTGGCAGAATCCAAGTTGTTTTTGTTCAGTCCACATGTGCTTAAAGTTTTCACACTACACTCTCATGTTGACATTAAAAAAAAACCACAACACATCAATCCTCCTAATCTCAGACAGTGTTAATTAATAGGTGAGAATAAGATTACATATCTCAACTGCCTACATGATGCTGTGTCACTGAGGACTGAGTTAGAACTATAGTAATACGTGTGGAACAGAAGGAGAAGGTTTAACAAATGTAAAAGGAATAATGGCAGTACTCTAGGTTGAAAATATTCAGTATGGACTCTCCCATGTGGACTGGAATGATGGCTCAGCAGGGAAGACACCTGCC
Source organism: Rhombomys opimus (assembly GCA_010120015.1). NCBI lineage: Eukaryota > Metazoa > Chordata > Mammalia > Rodentia > Muridae > Rhombomys > Rhombomys opimus. The sequence continues at coordinate 2,475,254 of REGO01000192.1, forward strand.
GCCAATGCTGTGACCATGGTATGGGTACCCAGCATTACATAGCAGAAGAGAAAACAGGCTTTCACAAGTTATGCTCTGACCTCCACGCACAGGTGGATGCCCAGACACATAAATTAATAAATGTTAGGAGATAGAATTAGACCATGCAATAGAACCACAATTCAGAATAGTGTATAGAACAATGACACGGCATGCTTGCATATCATTGTTAAAAGGAAACATTACTAAAGGTTGCAATATTTATGACTTATATTTATACATTCGAGTGTTTGCCTGTGTGTGTGTATACCACGTGCACACCATGTGCCCGCGGAGATCAGAAGAGGAGATAAGAGCCCCTGGAACTGGAGTTATGGGTGGTTGTGGGACATCATGCAGTTCCTATGCCAATAAATAGTGTAATCAACATCAAAGTAGCTAAAAACACTTTATTAAGGCTTGTACTCTGTGATTCAAAATATCTTATATTTTGTAAGCTAATATTCTTATTTACAGTTTTAGAATGTTTATATAAGGGTTGTACCACAACATGCACATTGCAGAATTTAGTTTACAGAGATCATAAAAACAAAACAAAACTAAAACAATAAAAAGCCCTGGAGGATGGAGATATATGACTTTTCATAGGTGGTGTTTAATCTTTACTGTCAACTCTATTGCACTTAGAATCACTGTGGAAACCAGTTTCTCTGTGTGTGTATCTATGGTGGTTTTCCCAGACAGATTCAGATGAAGCAACAAGACTCCCATGGAGGTGAGTGTTACCCTCATGGCCTGGATCCGGGGCTGAACAGAAGGAAGGAAGCTATTTGAACACAAGCATTCCTCTTTCTCTGCTTACTGACTATGGATGTAATGTCAGCAGCCACTCCATCCTCCTGCAGTCAAGCAAGTTTTCCTTGTCACCCTCAGCCCATACACCAAGGTAAACCCTTCTTTTCTTAGGTAGCTTCTTACCAACTATCTTATCACTTCAATGAGAAAAGTAATTACTACACCATATTATAAGTAGCTTCCAATGTTCAGCAGAGACTATAAGCATCAAAGAAAAAGAGTATATATAATTCATCACTGAAAAAGTCATAATCAACAGAAACTTCCAGATGTGTAGAGAATGCAGTAATTCAACCAAGGTCTTAAATGAGCCCCCTCATAGAAGCACATATCTAAGATAATAAGGCAAGATAATGGTTTACCAAGTAGAATACATTAATACTGATATAGAAATTACAAGTAACCAAATAAAAATTCTACAGTTGTAAATGAAAGCAGTGAAAACCTCGCTGGCACATCAAGGGTAAAAATAATAATAAAAAATGCTCAGAGGCAGAGAGTACATACTTGCCTTGAAGGGCTTTAAAGTATATTTAAACTGTCAAAATGAGAAATCAGTGAATGTGAAAATAGGTGAATTCATATTCTCCAGAGTGAGAACACAAATAAAAAAGCGGGACAATATTAAATACATCAGCATATGTATAATGAAAATCCCAGAAGAAGGAAATAGAAAGGCCTGAAGGACAATTTAAGAAATGATAGCTGAAAAGTTTCTAAATATAATTTAAGAAAAAAGCATAACACAAACATCTAAGAAGTTAAATGAATGTCAAATGGGATAAGCTTAAAAAAAACTGTGCCTAGATGTACTGTAATCTAACTATCAAAAACTAAGGACAAAGAACAAACCTAAACTGTAAAAAAGGAAAAATAATCTAGTGCATGTAAAGAAACCTCTGCAGAATTAGAAGCTCATTTCTCTCAGAAAGTCTAGATGACAGTGAAATGACATGTTCAGAGTTCTAAGAACAGAAAAAAAGCTGTCAAATGAGAGTTTTATGTGCCATAAAACTGTCCTTCAAACTTGAAGACAATATTGGGACATTCTCAATACAGTAAGACATCGAGAGTTCACTGCTACCAAATGTTTTCTAAGCAAGTGTTAAAGGAAGTCCGCCTAGCTAAAGGGGAAGGCCACTGCGCAGCAGCCCTAATCAACTGAGATGGAAAGAATAGCACAGAAGGGCCAGGTGAATGAAGGCAAGAAATGATGCTAATGCTTGTAACTTGTCATTTCTCTTTGTATTTAAGAGACAGCTGCAGAAAGAAAAGGCTATATATACTAATATATATACAAGATATAAGTTTACAATTCATACCAATAATAGCATAAAGGACGGCACAGCTGTACAAATACAAATTAAATATCAAGGAGGAAATAGATGAATAACTAGAAACATAGAACTATCAAAATAAATTCAAATAAATATTTGAAAATCTGAATAGACTTATACTCAGCAGTCATATCTCTTCCCACAAAGAAAACCCCAGGAAAAGATAGATTCGTGAGAAATTCTAGAAAACATTTAAAGATTAATTAATATCAATCTCAGTTTTCTTCATTGTTTTCTTGGCTGCATTTAGAGTCGCCATGGAAACGTCCCTCTGGGTGTCTATAAGAATGCTTCCAAAAAGGTTTGACCGAACTGGGAAGATACAACGAGTATGAGCAGAGCTATGGCAATAACAGAGAGCCCAGACTGAATGGAAAGAAGAACGTGAGCTGAGCGTAAGCATTCATCCCTCACTCTGTCCTCACTATGGACGCTCATACTCCTACACTATGCCTGCCTTATCACGATGGACTGTAAGCCAAGTAAAATCCTTAGGTCCTTAACATCTATCATCAGGTAGCTTGTTTCAGCAACAAGAAGAAAGCAAATAGTATACGCACATTTCAGTGCTTTTTATGAAACCAATCTCACCCTGATTCCCAGTATAAAAGTAACACAAGAAATGATAGGGTAATTGTAGGCTAAATTAAACACATTTGAGTATATATGCAAAAATCCTGAGTATACACGTACAAGCTGAGTCTATCAGCATACAGAAAATATTAAGCAAAATGATCAAATGAAATTTAGGCTAATAATCCCAGTGCTTCTATATAAGTAACATATAAGTAATACACTTATAGATCCATATAAGGAACAAATGTGTCTAATAGCACAAAGTAGCACACTTAGCTCTAACTATACAAAAGCATTTGACAAAAGCCAACATCCTATCCTAATTTTATCTGAAAAGGCACTCAGTAAACTAAGAATGCACCAGAATTTGTTTCTATGAGAAAAATCCTAAATCAGGAACAAGACACACATGTATTTCACAGTTGGTAGACGTTTTAGCAAAGTAATTTTTGTTTGTTTTGTTTTTAGAGACATGGTTTCTCTGTGCAGCCTTGGCTGTCCTGGACTCACTTTGTAGACCAGGCTGGCCTGGAGCTCACAGAGATCCTCCTGCCTCTGCCTCCCAGAGTGCTGAAATAACAAGTGTGTGCCAGCACGCCTGGCTTAGCAGAGTAATTTAACAGTGCAAACAAAAGAAAAGTTTACATATTGAAGGGGAGTAAAATATTTCAATTTGTAGGTGACATAATTTCATATATAGAAAGCCTGTTAGGTTTTCTATAAAACATTATCAGAGGCAATGCAGTCTTGCTAGAAGGCATAGTTATAATCGTCTATGACCTTGGGCTAATGAATGATTTTACTATATGATGCAAAAGCATTAACAGCAAAAATAGCAAAATAGAGTAACTGCATGACTGAAATTGAATTACCCTTTCCATCAAAATTTTATCAAGAAAATGAAAACACAATCCACAGAAGGGAAAAAATAATCAAAAATAATCCATTTCACAATGTACACTATTGAGAATACATGAAGAACTCCTTAAACAACTGTTACAGTAAGCACTATGGATTTCTCATCAAATTAACTATATTACCATACTGCCCAGCAACTCCAGTCCTGGCTATACAGACGAAAGAATTAAAAACAACTATTCAAATAAATGCTTGCACTCTATTATCCATACTAATAGAGCTCACCATAACCAGAAGGTGGAAACAAATGCAAGGTCTCTAGTATGCTCATATAATAAAATATTATGCATCTATAAAGAGAAAAAAGTACTAAAACATTAACGAAAATATTAAAAATGAAGAGTATCACATCCTGTTTGACTCCATGTATATAAACTTCATGGAACAGGTGATCCATAGAGACGCAGATTTTTAAAATGGATAGATGTGCACATCTCTTAATGCCGAAGACACTGAGCCATAGAGGTAAGCAGGGCACAGGCATTAGGGTTGATGACAACCCCAGTGTCATGGAGAGTGGACTATTAAGCCCCTCAGCAGCACAAGCAAAGATCACGCAGTGGGAAAAGTGCTTGTCACGCTAGCATGAGGACCTCAGTCTGAATGCCTAGAGCCCACATGAGGTATGGAGTGGCAACATGAGCCTGTAGTCCCCGTGCTTCTGTAGGGGATACTTCAGAAGTTTGCAGACTACCTGCTAGTGAACACAGTGGAGGACAGCTAGAGAATCAACTCAAAGAGGTAGAAGGCAAGAGTTGGTAGCCAGTGTTTGTCTTATGTTCTCTCTCTCTCTCCCTCCTCCTCAATCTGTCCCCCTTGGTTTTTTTTGAGGCAAGGTTACACTGTGTAACCTTAGGCGTCCTAGAATCACTTTGTAGACCAGGCTGGCCTCAACCTCACAGAGATCTGCCTGCCTCTCCCTCACCAAGGGCTGGGATTGCAGGCGTGCGCTCGGCTTTGTCCTAGGTTCTCCAGAATTGAGCTGTGCCATATGCCTGCTGTCATACACACAAACGTACACACACACATTCACATACATCATACACATGCAATAAAAATTTTTTCTTTTTTTCAAATTTTTATTAATTACACTTTATTCACTTTGTACCCCCCCATACAACCCTTCTTCCTCCCCTCCCAATCCCACAAAAGATTTTTTTTTAATGCAACAGGCTTTTTCTATTAAGTAGTCCCCTCTTGTAGCTTCTTTTGTAGACCAGACTGGGCTTGAATTCACAGAGAACTGCTTGTCTCTGCCTCCTGGGCATTGAGATTAAAGGCCTGTTTGCCACTCTGCCCAGTAAAATGCTTTGTTGTTGTCATTGTTATTGTTGTTTTTTAAAAATAAGAAACATTGAACAAACACATAAATTGAGAATAATTTATGCAATTGTCCTTCTTGGTATTTCTCTGTCTTTCCACACTATTGACAACATAGTATTGCTTTTATAAACTGAAATATTTCCTGTCAGTTTAATTCCTTTAACTACATCAAACGGCCTGGCAGCACACACTTTGAGGGTAACACCTGCTTCCACAACTTGTATCCTAGAATCTGGAATGACAAGCAAACTGCAGCTTTGTTCATCTCCTGGACTTTCTGGTGGGAAAATGACAGCACAGTGGATATGCTTAATGCCGGTAAAGTGCTTTGAGGATGAAAATTGCTACCTAAGTGCTGAGTATTGTTATTGATCACGACGATCCACTTGCCATGGCCCAAGTGATTCTTCATTACTGGCATGAAAACCATTTTCCTTAGGCAAAGGGTAAGGACTCTTACTCATGATATTGACATTTTAAGAAGTGTGTTATTAGGAGACGGGCCGTGCTGGAAACACTTATCTTCCCTTTCGTTTAAGCTCCAGTGCTACAACATCTATTTTGTAGTTAGGTCTATATTTGTATGTGTCAAATGCTAATACTTTTATAGTATAGATTTTGCATGGAAATGCTTTATCAGTGCATTTTCAAGAAACAATGATTCTTTTTGACAAGCATATTTGAGGTGCCAGTGGTGTTCGATGAAGTGCTGGTTTTCTTGGCCCTAGACAGGTGCTTATTGCCTCTGGGAACAGCACTAATGTCAACACAGTCATTTTAGGGATGATGGAGGAGAGTGGCAGGTATGGACTCTACAGAGGGCACTGTGGACTTCCTGAAGTATGTTTGCTCCGTGTTGCCATGATTGACTGCCATTTGAGTATTTTTTAGGCTTATATTCATTCCTAATGAATATCTATGAAGCAAAGATTACTGTCATATATATATAACAAAGGAATTGAGGTTCAGAGTTTGCACATGACCAAGGACACACAGATAATGTTTCCCAAAAGTACCATATTTATCTTTGGAGAGATGGGAAATTTCCATTTTTTTTTTCTTCCTCAGCAAACAGAGTTTAGCTAGAAAAGTGAAGAGGCTCAAAATAGAAGCAACTCCACCCTATGTGGTTTCTATTCCTGGTGGTATTCATTTGGCAAATGAACCCATTAAACAAAGAATCTTACATTGCACACTTTCAAGGTGGTACGGCAGAATAAAACTAGAGTAAGAGAGTCAAATCTCTACTTCTTAGTTTTTTTTTTTTTAATTGATGTGAGGAAATATCTCGTCAAAAGATCCTTAAGAGAAAAAGACTTTACTTGGATGACAGTGCAACGTCACAAATCCATCATGCAGTGTGTGTGTGTGTGTGTGTGTGCGTGTGTGTGTGTGCTGTGTACACATGCAACAGAGAAAGAGAGAGAGAAAAAGAGAGATAGGCAGCACATCTCCTGTGACATACTTACTCCAACAAGGCCACACTTACTCCAACAAGGCCACACCTCCTAATAGTGCCTCTCCCTGGAGACCAGGCTTTCAAACCTGTGAACCCATGGGGGCCATTCTTATTCAAACCACCATGGGAGTGGATATAACCATTACTGTAGCAAGAAGAAGAAATAAGAATGTCAAAGTGGGACATCTTCCCCTCTGATATGACATCTATGTTTGTCATTACAAATCTCATATCACAACTCTTTGAGTCTCTTAAAAAAAGATGTGTGAGAGGCTGCTCTCAAGCCAGACTTATACACTGTCTCAGCATCTCCCCACCCTAATCCCAGTCCTTTGCCCTCCTACTTGTGCCCCTGCTTCCAACAGGATACTGCCCCACCAGAGACCTCATAGACTGTGAGAAGTTTAGGTAGGCTGCCCTTCCCAACCTTCCACAGTCTCTCACTATCTCAAATCCCCAACCATATCCCCAGTACCCCTCCCTCCTTCTTGCTGTGCCTCAGCCTTCAGCAGGGTCATAGTCTCCCTGCTCCATCAGAGACCAGGCAGACTGGGGGAGTCCAGATTGGCTGCTCACCAGTCAAACACACCCGCTATCTCACTATCTCAGAGTTCCCCACCCTATCACCAGTCTTAAACTCTTCTACTTGTTTTTATCTAGCCTCCATGAGAATCCCTCTCTACCAGAAACCACACAGACCAGGAGAACCTCCAGCAACACAGACCAGAAGAACAGAGAGGAAACAGAAAACAAGAAACAAATCAACAATCCAACAAAGACAAACTCAGAAATAGGTACCTAGACCTTTAACTACCCCCAGCCGGGATGCCTAGAGGTCAGCATAAGAACATAAAAAAGGACAGTCAAGGTATAATGTCACTCCCAGAACCCTCTATCATACTACAACAAGCTTGAATATTCCAACACAACAGAAGGACAAGAAAAAGACCTTAAGACTAACTTTATGAAGATGATTGAGGCCCTTAAGGAGGAAATTACGGAAAACATAAATGATTGGAGGAAATGAATAAATGCTAAGAACTGAAGGAAGCAAACAAAACTGCTCAAGACCTGAAAATGAAAATAGAAGCAATAAAGAAAATATAAATGGAGGGGATTCTAGAAAATCTAGGCACATGAACAGGAACCAGAGACATAAGTATCACCAACAGATATAAAAGATGAAAGAGAGAATTTTCAGCATTGAGGATACAGTGAAATAGATACATAACTACATAGGTCAAAGAAAATGTTAAATTTAAAACGTTCATAACAGAAAACATCTAAGAAACCTGGTAAACTATAAAAAGCTCAAGCCTAAGAATAATAGGACTAGAAGAAAGAGAAGATTCCCAGATCAAAGGCCCAGAAAATATTTTCAACACAATCATAGAAGAAAATTTTTATCAGTGAAAAAAGGGAGATGCCTAGAAAAGTACAAGAGGCTTCAGGACACCAAAGAGATGGGGCCAGAAAAGGCAGTTCTCTTGTCACATAATAATCAAAACACTAAATATTCACAACAAAGAAAGAATACTAAAATATGCAAGGAAATAGGAGCAAGTAATCTATAAATGCAAATTTATTAGAATTTTATGTTTCTCAATTAGAGTTTCTCAATAGAAACTCTAAAAGCCAGAAGGGCCTGAACAGGTGTGCTGCAGTCTCTAAGAGAACATGAATTCCAGCCTAGACTACTGTACCCAGCAAAACTTTCAGTCACCAGAGAAGGAGAAAATAAGACATTTCACGACAAAGCCAAAATTAAAATATATCTATCCACAAATTAAGCCCTACAGATGATATGATAGCATACATAAGTGAACCCAAAAATTCTACGAGAGAACTCCTATAGCTGATAAACACAAAGTGATAATCAGCAAAGTGGCTGCTTACAAAAATAACTAAAAACAACAACAACAACAACAAAACCAGTAGCCCTTCTCTATACAAATGATATTTGGACTGAGAAAGAAATTAGGGAAACAATGCCACTCATAATAGCCACAAATAATATGAAATATCTTATGTTAACTCCAATGAAGCAAATGAAAGATCTGTATGACAAAAACTTCAAGTCTCTGAAGAAAGAAATTGAAGATGTCAGAAGATGGAGAGATTTCATATACTCATGTGTCATTAGGATTAACATAGCAAAAATGACCATTTTACCAAAAACAATCTATAGATTCAACATAGTCCTCACCAAAGTTCCAACACAACTCTTTACAGACTTTGAAAAGATAATACATAAATGAATAAATAATAATAAACAACTTCAAATGGAAGAACAAATGTATTAGCTAAAACAATCCTATATAATAACAGAACTTCTGGAAGTATTACCATCCTTAATTTCAAGTTGTACGACAGAGCTACTCTACATGGTTTTGACATAAAAACAGGATTTAAATTGAAAACCCAGATGTAAATCCACACATCTATATATACATGATTTTGTTTAATAAAAAAGCCAGAACTCCACAATGGAAAAAAGTAAGCATCTTCAACAAATGGTGCTGGCCTAACTAGATGTTGGCATGTAGAAGAATGCAAATAGACCCATATCTATCACTCTGCATAAAACCCAAGTACACGTGTATCAAAGACCTCAACATAAACCAGACACAGTGAACTTAATAGAAGAGAAATTAGGAATATCTTGAAAACACTGGCATAGGAGACAACTTCCTGAAAAGAACACCAAAAGCACAGTGACTAAGACTAACAATTAACAAATAGGACCTCATGAAACTGAAAAGCTCCTACAAGGTACCAATATAGAAGAAAATACAGCTTACAGAATGGAAAAAATTTCACCAACTCTGCATCTGACAGAGAGCTAATTTCCAAACAATATAAAGAACTCAAGAAACTAGACACCAACAACCATAATCCAATTAAAAAATGGGCATAGGTCTAAACAGAGAATTCTCAACAAAGGAATCTTAAATGACTGAGAGGCATTTGAAGAAATGTCCAATATCCTTAGCCATCAGGGTAATGCAAATCAAAACAACTCTGAGATTCCATCTTATACCTGTCAGAATGGCTAAGATCAAAAACAGCTAGTGATAGCTCATGATGGATGGCAAGGATGTGGAGCAAGGAAAGCCTTCACCATTGTTGGTGGGAGTGCAAATTTATACAGCCACTTTAGAAATCAACATGGTTGATTCCCAGAAAACTGGGAATTAATCTACCTCAAGACTTAACAATTGTCCTCTAGAATAATATGCTGTGGAAACAGTGACACAGAAATTGTGGGATGACTAATTAATGATTGCTCTGGCTTGAGACCCAGACCATGAGAAGGAGCCCATCCCAGACACTGCCTGGAGGACCAGACAGCAGAGGTCTGATGGACCACAGTCCTAGGATAGAAAAAAACATAACTGAGAAAAAGTCAATAAAATAATGTTTAATTATACTCTGCTATATTCATAGATTTGTGCCCAACCCAATTGTCAACAGAGTCTTCATCCAGTGTGGTGGCTGGAATTGGAATGGCCCCTATTAGTCCTCATGTATTTGAATGCTTGGCCATGGGGAGTGGCACTATTAGGAGGTGAAGCCTTGTTGGAGTAAGTGTGGTCTTGTCTGAACTGTGTCATTGGAGGTCATGTGTGTGTTCAAGCTCTGCCCAGTGCGGAATCCTGCCTTCAGGTCAATTTGTATAACTCGTGACTCCTCCAGCACCAAGTCTGCCTGCACATGGCCATGCTTCCTGCCGTGATGATAATTGTCTGAGTCTCTGAAGCTGTAAGCCAGCCCCAATTAAATGCTTTCTTTTGTAGAGTCTGACCCTAGCCTCATCGGGACTGTCTGCATTATCTTCCTCTGTGGCCTGGTAAGGCTGCTCCCCCCACCACAGGGAGGTGATCAAAGAGCCAGCCACTGAGTTCATGTCCCCTATCAGTGGACTGGGGGAGGAGCATGGGAGGAAGGATGAGGTTGAGAGGGGATGAAGGAGAGGGCTACAGCTGGGATACAAAGTGAATAAATTTTAATAAATAATAAGTAAGTAAGTAAGTAAGTAAGTAAGTAAATAAATAAATAAATGAAGAGTCGCCATTGTAATGGCAACTGATGGAAACAGATGAAGAGACACACAACCAAACATTATGTGGATCTTGGGTAAGGAAATCCTTCTTAAGAGGGAGAAGAGAATTGAAGGAGCCAGAGAGATCAAGGACAACACAAGAAAACCCACAGAATAAAACAACAACAACATAAACAAAAACAACAAAACCTGGTCTCATAGGGGCTCACTGAGACCGGTCTCATAACCAGGGAACCTACATAGGTTTAATCCAGGCCTCTGCATTATCTTACAGTTGTGCAGCTTGGTGTTTTGGGGGGACTCCTAACAGGAAGCGTGGGGGCTGTTTCTGATGGTTTTGCATACTTTGGGGACCCTTGTCCTCCAATTGGGTTGCCCCATTCAGCTTTAATGTGAGCGAGAGGTGTTTAGTTTTACTAGATATTTGGTTGACATCCCGAGGGGGTCTTGCCCTTTTCTGAAGGGAAACAGAGGAGGAGTGGGGGGAGGGGGGACATAGCAGAGGATGGACTGGAAAAAGAGGAGGAAGGGGAAACTGTGGTTAAGATGTAATATATGAGAGAATAAATTAATGAAAAAACATAGGTTACAATACTCCTCATTGTTTGTGACAATGTGGGAACTCTAACTAGCATGTTATCATTGAAGGTGATAAACAATGCAGTAGTTCATGATAAAATTATTAGAATGTTCTTTTCCCATCCTTTCAACATATGAGAAATATTTGGAGTAATTAGCCTGTAAGATATGTTTGTATAATAACAGCATGTCATAGGTTGTCTATAAATTACAAATCTTCATGCTGTTTAACATGATTCTGAATTTAGGAGCTATCAAGCTAATTCTAATGGACTCTTAACAGCCCTCTGATAGGTTGAAGAAAGCAGATTACCTTAACTGTTAACTCTTACTTAGTTCTCTTTTGTTGTACCAAACAGATCACCACAGTACCTAAACACGGAAAATAAAATCTCCTGGAATTTTTCAGTCACTTCTCTTTAGCTTATGTGATAGAATCTTTTCAGAATCTTGACACTATTTTTTTTCCCTTGGAGAAATCATAATATTCTTAATCTAGCACTAGTATTTCTATGTCAGTTCCTAACTCTCGCTAAGCCAGATTTCAGGAAAAAAAAACAAACAAACAACAAACAACAAACCTACAAACAAAAACCGTGTTTTTAAGCTATGTATGGCGTGACTGAATTCATGATGCTGGTGTCAATGTTTGATTTTTCCTTTAGCACTTATCATCATAAAACATGAGTAAACGTCAATGATGTTTTTAAAGTTTTACCTGTAAGTTTGAACCACGTATTTCAATTTTTAATTCAAAAGAAAGAACCAGTTAATGAGAGAATTTCCACATTAGATTTGTTTTGTAATCCAGACTTTTGTTGTTGTTGTTGTGAGGAAATAGAATTTTATCTTTTTAGAGAGTATTAAAGCCATAAAATTTGGGGCTAGAAGGATGGCTCAGCAGTTAAGGGCATCAGCTGTTCTTCCAGGGGACACAGATTTGATTTCCAGAACCCACACAGGAGCTCACACATGTCTGTAACTCCAGGTCCAGGTGATATGGGGTCCTCCTCCTCCCTCCATTGGCACTGTGGGAATATGGTGCCCAGACAAGCGTTCAGGGAAAATGAGCACACGTCTGCGCATATATATATATATATATATATATATATATATAAGAAATTTCATATACATATCTAATTTGAATTATTTTATATATGTATTATATATATATGAAATTGTATTGGAGTTTATAAGCTTATTATATTCTACATTTATATGGCATCAATGTGCTTATTGGAAATACCTACTTATTGCTTAAGACACTTTTGCACTCTTATGACCACAATACAAAAGTAAACAGCTTATAGGGAGAAGGGTTTATTCAGCTTCCAGTTTGAGAGCTTTCAGCCCTGTGGCTCTTGGGCACAGCATCATGGTAGCAGGAGAATTTGAAAGAGGAGGTTTCCTCATGGAGAATAGGAAGAAGAGAGTGATCTTTGAATACATGATCCTAGCAAGCCTCTTCCTTCAGAGAGGACCTGCTTCCCAAAGTTACCACAACCCCCTAAGGTAGCAGCACATTCTGGAAACTCCGATTATTTACTTGATAGCATCTAGAAACACTCATGGGACATGATTCCGGGCATACATGTGAAGGACTGCCTAGATTAGATCAACCTTTTAGACATGCTTGTGAATCCACCCTGAATACAGAAGACACTTTCCTGACACAATCAAGCCATAAGGAAGACTAGGGAAAATGCTTTTGCCTTTTTGCCTGCTCGCCTTCATCTCTTATCCGTAAGTTCATCTATCCAGTGTCTTCTCTGGCCACTACCAATGATGCTGCTGTGATCCTCTGCTGGTGTGGAACCCAGCTTCTTCAGCCTTCCAGGATGGACTGAAGGTTAGTGGTTCTCCAGAAATTCTCCAGGTCTTCAGCCCTAGACCGGGACTTCCAAGGTCTCCTGCTCCGTGAGCTGAGCAGATGCCAGGTTCTCAGCTCGTCCAGCATGAGGACAGCCATCAGCGGCCTCCTCTGACAGTGCTATGGAAGCCAACTTAATAAATGTGTTCTATATAGTCTCTGTAATATACATACACACAATACATATTCATTCTATTGGTTCTGCTTCTCCAGCAAACTTTAACACAGAGGCCAGCTAGTGAAAACATAACAATATCAGAAAATTTACAGAGAGATCTGCAATTACTCATCGCCGACAGGTGATCCATTAATAAATTTAAATTACTCCAAATTATCTTCTTTATTAGAGCCAATAGACAGAAATATTTTCAAGATCTATATCAAATTCCTTAGCTAATAGAACAATATAAAGTTTTAATACCAATGTAACCAAAAGTGTCTTTAGATGGGTTAGAAAGTGTGGAGTTTATTTGCTGAGCCATCGCATTATTAAATGATATAAAAGCACACAGGAATTTTGTTTATTTTATGTTTTTTTTTTAGTTTGTTTCTGAAAGAACTTCCCTCACATACATTTTTTGACAGACTTTGTAGCAGCTGTTATTGTAGGTTTTCTCTAGCTTGGCTGCTGTTTCTTGCAATTTACTCATTTCTTTGCTTTTTATTTTAATGAAAGTCTTATTTGACAGGCTTATTTAATGCAATACACTTAAAAGGAAATCACTATACAGATCAAGGCCTTAGAATTTTATATAAATGCCAAGACCAAGATCCTTAAAGAATTAGTATTATGCCTCAAAATTTTTTATTAACTTAGAAAAAGAAAAACAAAAAACCTTAAGCTTTGTGCTTTACTGATTATCACATGAAATAAGAATTAACCAACATGCCCAACTTTCACGTTTAATTGTGGACACAACTCTGATATTGACTTTTTAAAGCCTATCTTCCAACAAGCATCCAAATGATTTTCAATATAGCATTAACACAGCGTTCACACAATTGCTTTAGCTTAAAGTTGCTTTAGTTTAAATTCCCTTACTGCTCAAGCACATGCTACAATAGAACTAGAGAAAAGCTGGGACATATTTAACACAGTTCAACATACTTCAAAATGGTAAACAATTGTTTGTTTCTGTTATAGAATCTGAGAAGAGTTCTACATACGGGTGCTGCATGTTTGCTTTGCCTTTTGGCATAGCTGCAACAGCATCTTCATAAGTTGCAAATATCTGTTTAACTAGGTACTCTCATGTACCTGAGGCCACCAGTTACCATCAGGTACCATCAGGTCTAATCTCATTATGTACCTTATCAAGATTTAGTGCTTAAAAAAAGAGTTGTAAAAGTCATTCTTCGTAGCTTGGTAGTTGCAAGTGTATATTGTTGTGTTGTGTTTTTTGGAAGTAGAGCCTGTCATATCTGGGATCGGACGTTCCTGAAAAACAATAAGTGACGTATCTTCTAAATCTGTCTGAGCCATAGCCATAGCAAACATTACAGCTGTATCATTATACTAATCATTCTAAGCTCCATAGCCTCCACTGTAAGTTCCCGGCTTAATCCTTTCAAATAAGCTACTCTGCCAACGCTGTTAGACAGTCAACCAACTCCCAGCCTCTCACAGCATGTGGCCACGGTATGCCACAATGTTTCCTGGTGGGTAAAGATTAGTTTTAACCTCAGCTTGATTGCTCTTAAGTATTGTGCCCTATACTCTCTGTGTGTTCCTTTAAAGCAGTTTTAGCTGTTTCCTGTAGGAAGAGACTACACAAAGGCCTTCCTTGTCCTCCTCCCCTGGAAACCAACCAGCAGTGTTATCCCATTTGCCATAATTCTCAACCCTGAAAAGACCTCAGTCACGTTTTCCTTACTGTATCCAAACAGAAGCTCGGTGAGTAATATAAAGCCACCGTCCACCATATCAGGGCTGTTTGGACATTATTCCCCAATGCCCAACCTTTAAATGCTATTTGAGTTGAATATTTTTCTGACATGTCTGTGTCCCACAGTTTCCTCTTTCCAAGGACAATTTGACTGAACCAAGTTCAACAAACACTTTGCCACTGGCTTGTCCTTCAGTGGTATAGTGAGATGAATACCTATAGCTCCACTTTGAATTTCACACTCAGGAAAGAAAACATTGCACTTCATCGGCTGAACAGGAGCAGAAAGGGAAGCTCTGGCCATTTATCAGGGACCTCTCCCCTATCTGCACTGAATGTCATTATCTCTTTATGTATCCTGGAATCTAGGTTCCACAGAGATCTAGCATAGCTGAAGAAAAATAGCTTCATCAACTGGTGTCATATTATGCATCAATTATTATATGATTTCTCAATATAATCCACTTCAAATGTATTTTTGAAGTAATCCTATAATAGTGAATGACAGATAGATGGTAGGTACATGATGATGATGATAGATAGATTGATTGATTGTAAATAGATAATATATACGATAGAATGTTCCTTAATGATGAATATAATTCTCCAGATAAGGGTCACTTGCATGGAAATTTTTACCTAAAAACATAAAATGAGGTTCTTCCCACACATTTCTAACTGGACAGGAAGTTGTATTTTTATATATCTAAAGCAATGTACTATAATTGCTCTGTTGCGCATGGCAGCTTTCAGAGAGCATAACTTTTCAGCATGTATTGTTCACAGGTGCTCTTCAGGCATTTTCTCTGAGCACCGAATTTGCATTTACACCTTTGTGCCACAAATGGATGACATGAGAAACTTGTGTCTGAATTGTTAGTGGATTGCTTTCATCCTCTTGCTTTGTCACCTCTGTGATCTTCAACAAGTGGTGCAAGAGCTGGGGACAAATAACAGAAAATTCAGAGATGCTCATGAATTGAATTTGGGACACTGTCATCTATTTCTGGGAAGATCTATTTTCTCCATAGCTAACCAATAGTAACCAAGGCAGATATTTTTTTTTCTGACTTTATGGCATACTTTTAGTCTAAAACATATACAAGCCAAATGCCTGCTACACATATCTAGTGAAATTCTTCAAATTTCATTTTCACCTTTGTGGCTCATGTTGTCCGCAGTCCATATAACCTCTGGTTCCTTTCATTAGAACTAAGTTTGATCTATGTCAGTCTACTGTCAAAATTTATCATGTGACAGGAATTGTCACTACAATAGAGCGATAATACACACTATTAGAATCCAAACGTTATATACACAACATTCTAGTTGATAATCATTGAACTTGAAATTCAGTTGTATGACATGATCAACCGTATGTTACAGTAATTCCCAAGCTGCTTAATGATGTTACATAATGAAAATACATCCCCTGACACACCTGAAAATTACCAATACTCTTTAACTTTTATACTATTATTCTAAAATAATTTTATTTAATTTGAGATAGGATTAGGTATTAACAAAATCTACTTTAATATAAATACTTTTGTCTACTTTAATGTTAGGATCCTGAAGCCTAAGTGATAGGAAAACTTTGAATCTTTGTTAGTCTTCTAGTCTTATAAAATTGTCACCATTTTAAGGAAACAAGAAATATACATATAGTATTTATTT
>REGO01000192.1:2493158-2503908 GCA_010120015.1 Rhombomys opimus
TTTTTTCTATTTTGGATGTACAGTATATTTGAACATATACACATATAGGTAGATATATATGCCTACAATTTTCCTCAAATTAAGCTAATTTAGGGAAAGGAAGCAAATAAAAGCACAGAAGGTCTAAATGATGACTTTCTCTTTTTTTAAACATTTCTTTCTTTATTTAATGTAATTGGTGTTTTGCCTGTATGTATGTTTGTGTGAAGATGTCAGATTCCCCAGAACTGGAATTCCAGACAGTGTGAGTTGCTATGTGGGTGCTGGGAATTGAACCTCTGTTAGAGCAGATGGGAGGGACTCGGTCCTCTGGAAGAACAGCCAGTGCTCTTAACTGCTAAGCCACCTCTCCAGCACATGATGACTTTCTTAAGCACACCTCCTTAACACACCTGCTGCACTGTAGTGACAGAAAAGCTATGCTAGGAGGTAAATATTTTAAAATGCTCTCTGTTATACTCAGTTGATTTTCTGTTATTATAGTTAAGATTACTTTTGCAAAATAAGATATAGACTATCAAGCCTAATAAATAAATATAAATTCAACATAAAACCAGACACACTAAATCTATTAGAAGAAAAAAATGGAGAAGAGCCTAGAACTCATTGGCACAGGAGACAACTTCCTGAACAGAACACCAACAGCACAGGCTCTAAGAGCAACAATCAATAAATGGGACCTCATGAAACTGAAAAGCTTCTGTAAAGCAAAGGACACTGTCGTCAGAACAGAAAGACAGCCTAAAGACTAGAAAAACATCTTCACTAACCCTACATCAGACAGAGGGCTAATATCCAGAATATATAAAGAACTTAAGAAGTTAAACACCAACAAACCAAGTAATTCAATACAAAAATGAGGTACAGAGCGAAACAGAGAATTCTCATTAGAGGAATATTGAATGGCAGAGAAACACTTACAGAAATCTTCAGTGTCCTTAGTCATTAGGAAAATGCAAATCAAAACCACCCTGACATTTCACCTTACACCCACCAGAATGGCTAAGATCAAAAACTCAAGTGACAACACATGCTGGAGAGGTTGTGGAGAAAGGGGAGCCCTCCTCCATTGCTGCTGGGAATGTAAATTTGTACAACCACTCTGGAAATCAATCTGGTGCTTTCTCAGACAGTTAGGAATAGTGTTACCTCAAGATTTAGCTATATCACTCCTAGGCATATATCCGAAAAATTATTTTTTTCAATGAAATTACTTAAATATAGCACTTAGGTTGTAGAATTCTTAAATATTTATTTTTCAGTACTGTGGCCTTAGGAAATACATTATTTTCTTTTACTGAAATATGCTGGTATTCAATTCTGGTTTAATTTCTCTCCATCTGCCTAAAAATTACACATGCAGATGTTTCAATGTATGTTTCAACTTCTTCATTTTAAAGTCTGCCTATACCTTTTCTTCTCTCTCCTGTGAGAGGTGAAGATGAGTAGGCTGACAGAGCAGTCACTGTGCTCAAAATGTCCCTCATAGGTATATTGGAGGTTTTTTGTTTTCTAATACTGGGTTAAGCTGCTCCTGCCTCATTTAGTCTTAACACAATCTAGGCTTCTCAGATCTCTGCATGATTCACCATAAATGTGTTCCACAGCACCACATTTCCATCATGTTGATGCTTTTCATCATGACAAACTACTGCTGCCCTCTGAGCTTGTTGTAGGTTGTAACTGGGAACAGAAAACACTTTTACCTGCTGGTGGGTTTTGATTTTTATTATGTGAACATACTGCTCAGCCCAATAGGACTGATGACACTAAAACCCATGGCTTCTAATTGTTAGTGCTGTTTCAAGTCTTCATGCATTTGCCCTCTAACTGACAGCCAGCTGGTTTGAGCATGTTGTCTTTGATTTTGCCCTTGTCACTACTTTGTAGGGCATCCCTTCTTGCTTTCTTTTCGTCCCTCTACTTGAATGTTGCTTAGGCCCAGTGTGCTAAACTATGTTGTAATTGCTTAAAATTCTTTGTTCACTATATCAACAGGATAAGGTACACAATAAAATGTTATCCTCCACAAGGCTCTTTTCTGGCCCTTCAACAGAACCAAACAGTTTTCACAAAATTTTCTATCTTCCCTTTCTCCTTTCCTCTCTTCCTCCTTCCCTCCCTTATTTCCTTTAAAATTTTAATTATTCACAAAAGAACTATTGTTAATTAGGAACTTTACTGATCTCTGGGCCTATCTTTTGGCTGTATAGGCAAATGAAAAAAATAGACTTGCATCCAACAGCCATTGCTAATATATGCTAAACTGCAAAAATGGCAAGTTCCTCAAAGTCACGCATTTTATTTGTGGAATGAGGCCATATGACCTTGGTAAAGGGCTTGGCAGAAAAGGTGTTGTAGATTACCCTATTACTTGGCACCACGTATTAAGTGAGAATCTGGGAGATCCAAGATGGCAGCACTGATCACACACTGTCTGATCAGCAAGACCGCGGTGATTGCGCAGTGACAGATGGGCTGAGCTCTGGGCCCCAAAACACAAGTGTCTGTGTCTCCCAGGTGCGAGGAAAGCCCACGGTGAGGGAAACAAGCAGGTCCAACCTCAGATCACCTGGCCAATCCCAGGCAGAGTTCCTGGGTTGCGGCTGGCATGCAACCTCAGCCTCTAGCCACGGCCTGTACACAGTCTTAGACTCCAGCCACCCACCTGCCCTCACTTTCAGCCTCAAGCCATCTGTCTGGGTACCCAACTGCTCTCATGAATACCTTCCAGGTACCATGGGTGCCACAAGGCGGCTCCAACCTCAGGCCTCCTAATGCCTGGGATCAACGGAACAGCCGAGACCCTGCTCCAAGGCTCAACCCATCTTCCTAGGGAGACCAACCAGACCTCTGGGCTTACAGGTTCTCCAAAATGGCTGCGCTCAATGACCACAGTGACTGAGCACAAAGTCTGGGCAGCTGCAGCTTATTACCACAGAGCAAAAGAGCCAGTGGCAGGGCAGCTGCCTCCCGGATATTCTCTGGTGAGCCCCTGGGCTCCCGAGGAGTCTGATTGTTCCTCAGGATCGTACATTTGGGGAGAGCCTCAGGCAATTCCCAGGGGAACCGCATGCCAGCCCCATATCCACCAGTCTGAGGAGGGCTCCTGTAGGAACATCCATCTTCCTGCCCACTCGCCAGAATTTCAGTGGACACCAGAAACTACCAGCCAATGCCAAAGACAACCATGCTAAAGGCCAGCATGAAAACACAATCAACAAAAGCCACAGCTTTGTGGATACTTAATTTCTGACAAACAAATCAAAACCATACAATGAAGAAAAGACAGCATCTTCAACAAACAGTGCTGGTCTAACTGGATGTCTACATGTAGAAAAATGCAAATAGGTCCATATTTATGACTTTAGCAGGGAACTAAAGTCCAAGTAGATCAAAGACCTCAACACAAAACTGGATACACTAAATTTATTAGAAGAAAAAAGGGGGGGGGGATAGAGCCTGGAACTCATTGGCACAGGAGACAACTTCCTGGACAGAACACCAACAGCTCAGGCTCTAAAATCAACAATCAATAAATGGGATCTCATGAAACTAAACAAACAAACAAACAAACAAACAAACAAAAAACCCTTCTGTAAAGCAAAGGATACTGTCAAAAAAACAAAACAAAACAAAAAACAAAAACCAAAAAACAACTGCCTACAGACGAGGCAAAGATCTTCATCAACCCTACATCCGACAAAGGGCTAATATTTAAAATATATAAAAAACTCAAAAACAAAAACACCAAAAACAAAAATACAAATAATCCAATTTAAAAATGGGGTACAGAGATAAACAGAGAATCTTGGCAGAGGAATATTAAGTGGCAGAGAAACAAAAAAAATTCTCAAGCCCTTAGTCATCATGAAATGCAAGTCAAAATGACTCCAAGATCCTGCCTTACACCTATAAGAATGTTTAAGATCAAGTAACAGCACATGCTTGTGAGCTGTGGAGAAAGGGGAACCCTCCTCCATTGCTGGTGGGAGTGTAAACTTGTACAACCACTTTGGAAATCAATCTGGCGCTTTCTTAGAAAATTGTGAACAACTCTACGTCAAGACACAGCTATACCACTCCTGGGCATATATCCAAAAGATGCTCCACCATACAGCAAGGACATATGCTCAAAGATGTTCATAGTGGATTTATTCATAGTAGCCAGAAACTGAAAACAACTAAGATCTCCCTGAATCGAAGAATATACAAAGAACTGGTACACCTACACAATGGAATACTATTCAGCTATTAAAAACAAGGACATCATGACATTTACAGGCAAATGGATGAGGCTGGAAAAGCTCATCCTGAGTGAGGTAACCCAGACCCAGAAAGTCAAATATGGTCTGTATTCACTTAAGTGGAATTTATCTATATAATAAAGGATAGCCATACTATAATCCACAGACCTAAAGAAGCTAAGTAAAAAGTAGGACCCTAGGGCGTATGCTTAGTTTTCATTAGAACAGCAAATAGAATAGACACTGGAAGCAGTTGAAGAAAGAACACAGGACAGGACCCTACCATAGATGTCCTCTGTAAGACTCCACCCAGCAGGGGATAGAAACATATGCTGAGACACACAGCCAAACTTTGGGCAGAGTGCAGGGAGTCTTATGGAAGAGTGGGGAATACAAGGACCGAGAGGGGACAGGAGCTCCACAAGAAGACCAACAGAACCAACACCTTGGGCCCAGAGTGGGGGTAGGGGACTGCAGAGTCTGATGCACCAACCAAGGACCATGCACAGAGAAGGCGTAGGCCCCCAACCCAGATGTAGCCAATGGGCAGCTCAGGCTCCATGTGGGTTCTCTAGTAAGGGGAGTAGGGGCTCTCTGTGATATGGACTCTGTTGCCTGCTCTTGATCATCTCCCCCTGGTGGGGTGGTCTTGCCAGGCCACAGGGGAAGAAGATGCAGGCAGTTCTGGTGAAACTTGATAAGCTGGGGTCAGTTCGTAAGGGAGGAGGACTCCCCCTTACTGAGGACTAGGGTAGGGAAGTGGGGGTGGAAGAGGGTGGGAAGGTTGGACTTAGAGGAGACAAGGGAGGGGGCTACAATAGGGATGTAGGGTATCGGGTGGAATCCATATTCGTTGTCACTGTCACTGACCTGCTAAACTTCGTGGCAGCCCGTGAGCAGAACCAGAAACAGAGCCTGGAAGTTGGGACTGGCTTCCATCCTCCCTGCTGGGGCTTCTTGGTTTTCAGAGACACCTACCAGTTTCCATGTCCAGCAGTGGCGTGAACAGGTGGCTGTTTAGACCAGCTGCAGAGGTCCGGCCTCCCCTCCTAACACTCAGCTTCCTAATGAATCTCCTGTGCCTGAGTAGCTTCCATAGGCTTTCTTCTCATATGATTCCCTTCTGGTGCTTCAGAAAAATTGAGGAATGCCAGGCAGAAACGATGAACACAGAGTACAATTGAGACAGGACTGAGCGTGCCAGAAAGTGTTCTCCCCAGAGAAGTCTCCAGCACGGAAAAGAGCGAGTCCTGGACTGACTTTGTACCCATCTTCAAATGCAGTGCTGGCCCAAGCATGGGAGCATGTGGGTTTCAGTGAAGGTGCGTTCCTGTGGCCTGAGAGCCACAGCTGTGGCGTGAACACAGTGCTGGAACTGTGTCCTTACCTTCCTCTCCTTCCTACGTTCCCGTCTCAATGGCTCTCTGTTCTAGACACGTCTTATAAATGGAATGACACACACACACAAAATAAATTAATAAAAATTTATAAATAAATAAATTTATAAATAAACTTATAAAAATTAATAAAGATGTGGTGACTTTAGGAAAACACAAGTTTTCACATCATGATTGTATCAAATATTTTTCTGGCAGTCTCTGGACACTGAAAATTTTCATTTATTTATTTGTACTGTAGAGTGGTGGATATTAGATAGAATGTCATGAACTGATCATAAGTCACAAAAAAAGTCAAGTTCTGAATTACAGGGCCTTCAGTCTAAGATATCTAGACAATTTTTTGTTTGTTTTTCTTGAGACAAGTTTTCTCTGTATAGCCTGGGGTGTTCTGGACTCACTTTGTCCATCAGGCTGGCCTCAAACTCACAGAGAGCCTCCTGCCTCTGCCTCCCCGAGTGTGGAATTACAGGTGTGTTCTACCACACCTGGCTTCTAGATAATTTTTATTTTTGAAAACATACCAATAAATTAGGGACAAATCTGTTGTTTAAAACCTTTGAGTCATAAATCCCTTGAGATTCAGAACAACTCAAAATATCAGATACATCATTCACAAAGTAATCTGAGCACTGGGCAGCATACGTCACACATCACAAATAGCTGTAGACTGAGCATGCCTAATCTGAAAATCTGAAGTTGTCCACATGATAGAAATTTGAAGGCTGGCACTACTTGGGAAATTCCATATCTGTACTCATGTACTAGCTTCAGTTAAAAAATAAAAGATGCAAGGATGTTAAAGGATTGTATTAAATTCCTTTCTTGTGTTTCATATAATGCATATATAAAACAAAAATGCATTTTATGTTTAGACTTGAATCCATTCTTAAACATATCTTGTGATGTACATGCAAGTATCATGCAACCTAAAATCCCAAGCTCCGCATACCAACCACTCACGTGAGGATTACTCCACCTACATCAACTTCACTCACAATGACCTGAAATAAACTCTATTAGTGCTTACGTTTGTGACCTTAGAAAGACTCTAAGTTCAAACTAAAGAAGCTAGCAATACATTTTCTGAAGAAATGCCTTATCAAGTTGAAGAAATTGTCTTCTACTACTCTATGGCTTCAGGTTTGTCTTCTATATGGCTGCTCAGTTGCATTAATTCATCTTTGCGTCCTCTGATATGCTCATGTGGATTTTTCTGAGTCTAATTTGCTGTAGTAGTGTTATCACTATAGTTAGTAGCATGAACCTGGGGGAGTGGAGCCTAAAGATGATGAGGACTGAAGTCTCAGGCAATAGCCAGCGTCACTCAGAAGTCAGACAATTTGCTTTCTTAGAGTTCAGCAAGGTCAAATGAGCAAAGTTCACATGAGTTCAAGATTTATATAGGCACAAGGACAGCCTGTGCTTGGAAACATCATCTGAATAAAAATACGATGATGGGCAATTGGATATAAACCTCTCCTATTGCCACACCTGAGAGGGGCATGAAAGCACATTCCAAGAACAAACCCCTGTTCGGGAGGAACAGGGTCACAAGACTTGTTTCCTTGGAGTTTTCTCACAAGCCCTCGGAATTCTCTTCACAGAGCTTAATTCACAAACAGCGTTGCAATACTGTACGTCAGTTGTCTTCGTAAATATTGAACTAACCATGCATATCCTGCTGGATCATAGAATATATTTCCTTTTTACATGTGGCTGGAGTAACTTGCTAGTATTTTACAGTTTATTTTTTGTTATTCATGAATGATACTGGTCTGCCATCTTCTTCTCTGGTAAAGTCTTTGGCTTATGTTGTGGCCTCAGAGAATGTCTCTCTTCTGAGATACAATGTGGAGAATGTCTTCATCCTTAAATGACAAGAAGACTCTGCAAGTTCCCATCTGTCTGGGCCTGATAACTTATTTTTTATATTTTAAACTACAGTTCAGTTAGGATGATAGAGATTTGGGTTAGTAGTTGCTCCTTGTATGGTTGAGTGAGGTGTTTTTTTAAAGTTTACTATATATCTTTAAAGAAATTATTCTTTTTTTTACACACTGTTTAAATTTTGTTAATTACAGTTTATTCACTTTGTATCCCAGCTGTAACCCCTTCCTTCTCCCCTCCCAATTCCACTCTTCTTCCCTCTTCTTCTCCTATGCCCCTCCCCAAGTCCAATGATTGGGGAGGTCCTCCTCCCCTTCCATCTGACCGTAGTGTATCAGGTCTCATCAGGACTGGCTTCTTTGTCTTCTTCTGTGGACTGACTGGTAAGGCTGCTTCCCCCTCAGGGGGAGGTGATCAAAGAGTCATCGACTGAGTTCATGTCAGAGACAGTCTCTGTTCCCTTACTATGGTACCCACTTGGACAGTGAGCTGCCATGGGCTACATCTGAGCAGGGGTTCTAGGTTATCTCCATTCATGGTCCTTGGTTGGAGTATTAGTCTCAGAAAAGAGTGTGTGCCCAGATTTTTTGGTTCTGTTGCTCTCCTTGTGGAGCTCCTGTTCCCTCCAGGTCTTTTTTTCTCCCCCTTCTTTCATAAGATTCCCTGCACTCTGTCCAAACTTTGGCTATGCATCTCAGCATGTTATGATACCCTGCTGGGTGGAGTCTTTCAGAGGCTCTCTGTGATAGGCTCCTGTCCTGTTCCCTGTTTTCTTCCTCTTCAGATGTTCCTCTCATTTGCCTTTCTGAATGAAGATTGAACATCTTACCCAGGGTCCTCTTTCTTGTTTAGCTTCTTTAGGTGTACAGATTTTAGTATGATTATCCTATATTATATGTCTAATATCCACTTATAAGTGAGTATATACCACGTGTGTCTTTCTGCTTCTGGGATACCTCAATCAGAATGATCTTTCCTAGATCCCACCATCTGCCTGCAATTTTCATGATTTCCTTGTTTTTAATTGCTGAGTAATATTCCATTGTGTAAATGTACCACAATTTCTATATCCATTCCTCAACTGAGGGACATTGGGTTGTTTCCAGCTTCTGGCTATTATGAGTAAAGCTGCTACAAACATGGTTGAGCAAATGTCCTTATTATGTACTTGAGACTTTTTTGGGTATATGCCTAGAGGTGGTATAGCTGGGTGTGGGGTAGCACTATTCCTAATTGTCTGAGAAAGCACCAGATTGATTTCCAAAGTGGTTGTACAACCTTATATTCCCTCCAGCACTGGAGGAGGGTTCCTCTTTCTCCACAACCTCTCCAGCATGTGTTGTCACTTGAGTTTTTGATCTTAGTCATTCTGATGGGTGTAAGGTAAAATCTTAGGGCCGTTTTGATTTGCATTTCCCCGATGACTAAGGATGTTGAGCATTTCTTTAAGCGTTTCTCTGCCATTCTGTGGCCTCTATTGGGAATTCTCTGTTTAACTCTGTACCCCGTTTTTTATTTGGGTTACTTTATTTATTGCAGTTTAACTTCTTAAGTTCTTTATATATTCTGGATATTAGCCCTCTGTCAGATATAGGGTTGGTGAAGATCCTTTCCCAAACTGTAGGCTGTTGTTTTCTTCTGACAACAGTGTCCCTTGCTTTACAGAAGCTTTTCAGTTTCATGAGGTCCCATTTATTGATTGTTGCTCTTAGAGCCTGTGCTGTTGGTGTCATGTCCAAGAAGTTGTCTCCTGTGCCAATGAGTTCAAGGCTCTTCCCCATTTTTTCTTCTTACAGGTTTAGTTTTTCTGTTTTTATATTGAGGTCTTTGATCCTCTTGGACTTCTAGCTTTGTGCACTGCGATAAGAGTGGATCTATTTGCATTTTTTTTTACATGTACACATCCAATTAGGCCAGCACTATTTGTTGAAGATGCTATCTTTTTTCCATTGTATGGTTTTGGTGTCTTTGTCAAAAATCAGGTGTCCATAAGTATGTGGGTTTATTTCTGTGTCTTCTATTCGATTCCATTGATTCACCATTCTGTTTCTATGCCAGTACCATGTAGTTTTTATAAATGTTGTTCTATAGTACAGCTTGAGATCAGGGATGGAGATACCTCCAGAAGATCTTTTATTGTAGAGGATTATTTTAGCAATTCTGGGTTTCTTGTTTTTCCATATGAAGGTGAGAATTTTTCTTTCAAGTTCTGTAAAGAATTGTGTTGGTAATTTGATGGGAATTCCATTGAATCTGTAATTGTTCCTTTATATATATGTTTTAACTGAACAAATTGGGCTCAGTTGGTGGACACAGTGTTGTGCTGAGTACTCTCTTATCTTCATAATGTCTGAGCAACAAACAATGGTGTCTCCTCTTTCTGACATTGATCATTTATGGATTCTTTGCTTCTTTGAGATAATTATACGAATCTAATCAGTTGAACAGAACTGGTCAATGTTCCAGCTTTTGCTTTCATTGACATTTTTTTCTTTTTTTGTTAGCCAATTCATTCATTCATTCATTCACTTTAATCCAATTGTAACCACCTCTTCCTCTCTTTTCAGGGAGTCCCCACCCCACCTGCCTCTCCCAGCACATCAGGACTAAGTGTATCCTCTACCTCAGTGACCTGGAAAGTCAGCCCTGCCAGGGCTTGAAAAGCATGCAAGAGAGTCGTGTCAGAGACAGACCCCGCTCCCTTACTAGGAGGGAACTCACATGAAGACCAAAATGTCCATTATGTACATATGTGTAAGGGGCCTATGTCCAATCCACACATGGTCCTTGGTTGGTGCCTCAGTGTCTTCAATCCCCTCTGGGCCCAGGTTAGTTGGCTCTGTTGGTCTTCTTGTGGAGATCCTGTTCCCTCCAGGTCCTTCTTTCATTCCTTCCACTCTTCTACAAGGCTCCCTGAGCTCTGCCCAATGTTTGGCTGAGAGTCTCAGTATCTGTTTACATCTGCTGCAGGCAGAGCCTCTCAAGGACAGCAGCTATGCTAAGCATCTGTCTGCAAGCATAGCAGTGTCCTTAATAGTGCTAGGAGTTGGCTCTCTCTCATGGTGTGGCCAGGCATTGGTTGGACATTTCTTCAATGTCTGCTCTATCTTTTTCCCTGCACATCTTGTAGGCCGGGTAAATTTTGGGTCAAAGCTTTTGTGGGTGGGTTGGTGTTCCCATCCCTCTACTTGGATTCTTGTTTGGTTAGAGGGTTGT
>REGO01000192.1:2504348-2544197 GCA_010120015.1 Rhombomys opimus
TTTTTTTACAACTGGATAATAAACTTGTCTAAAAATGTTAATTAGAACAAATGAAGTGAAAATGGTGTGGGCTGATACAGACAACAGAGGTCATATTTGCCTTTGCACGACACATTTTCTCTGTTTAATGTTCAGTCACAGAGAAAGGTGCTGAAATCTTCATCTACAAACATGAACTTTTTTCTCTCTTCTTTCACTTCTGTTTGGCATGAATTTTTATGTTTTGGGGGAGGTGTAACTACATATCTAGGATCAGTGTATGTTTCTAGTGAATTATTCTTAAATACATAATGCTCTTGTTATTCTCACTAATCTTACATGTTTTGAAGTTTGCTTTTTCTGAAAGCAGTACATTTATCGTTATTTCATTAATGTCTCATGGTATATGTTCCTTTACACAATGCTTCTCTCTCTTCATGTTTATGATGAGTTTCTTTTAGATCCACGTTGATAGTATTTTTAAAC
This sequence comes from Rhombomys opimus, assembly GCA_010120015.1. NCBI lineage: Eukaryota > Metazoa > Chordata > Mammalia > Rodentia > Muridae > Rhombomys > Rhombomys opimus. Next base: position 2,504,814 of record REGO01000192.1, read on the forward strand.
TATGATATCTGAGCCATTTTCACTGAAATTACTCTTATTTATGATTAACTATGTACTCAGTGCATTTATTCTTTATTCCATTCTTTCCTAGAGAGAAGGAAAAGATAGCTCGGTCGACATTTCATAGGTTTGAGGATAAAGATGAAAGAGCACAACTCTAAGGACATGTTTTCTCATTATTTAAGACTGGAAATCTGGAGTGTATTCAACAAGAGTATGGTTGCCTTCCTCAGTCGGGGCTCCAGCTCAGTCAAACCTCGGGCAGTCTCTGCTGCAACAAGGTGGGCCTTATTTACAGTGATCCGTTCCTCTTGCTTACACCTACCTTCTACAGAGGCAGGATCTCCTCAGATCCTCACTTGAATATCTGGTGGGTTCCTAAGGGGCAAATTCTCTGTTGTGTGTGGGCCCAAGGCTATGACTCAGTATAGTTTCTGTCTTCATCTTGCTACCCAGTTCAGCACCAGGCAATCTATCAGATTCATCCTGTATGTGATGTTACTGATAGGCAGCTCCAGGGTCTTCTGCTCTCATAGCAGACCCCAGCTGTCTCCCTGTGTATGCCTATCCCCCCGAAATGGTATGATGGCAGTTTGGAGCCTGTTTTATGATGTGCTTAACAAAAATAACTAATTTTGAGTTTGCCTAGTTTGCCTTGTAAGACTGAAAGCAATGATTTGCAATGACTTCTGATGTCTCTGTGTGGACACAGAAGCTGGGGGTCTCCAGGAGCCATTGTTAAATTTGTACTTACATTACCTGGGATCTCCACATCTCTGGACTCAGGAGCCATAGCTCATTTTTGTTTTATGGCTCTTTAGAAATAAACTTGTATGACGAACTTTAAAAGCAGGGTGAAAAGTACACAATTAAATGTAATCAATTCTGCCACTAAACTTTCAGAAAAAATGCATGAATTAGAAAAAGGGCTATAAATTAAATTTTATGGCTATCATGTTCCAGTGAGACTTAAAATTGCTGTAGCTATTTATAGGTTGCCACCTGCTATGCATAACTTTATTATTGGGTAGAGTATAAAATTATTTACAGAAATAAATTTGATAAAACTAATATAGCTTTAAAATTTTACTTTGCTTGACCATCATTTATTTCCAGTGACAGAATATAATATGACTTTTTTGTGGCTATGTAATGAAAATTAAGAAAGTCATGAATTCATCAATGTTAGTGATGAAGTAAAATAAATGGATAAACTATTATATTTCAGCTAGTGACTTTTTTGCTTCCAAAGGAATTTGCATTCTTGGCCACCAAGCAGTCCCATACTTTCATTCTCTGGGAGTGTTTCCTAATATGAATCTAAAAGTAATGGATTAAGTGTCTTTGGGTTCCTTTTAAAGAGCTGAACAAATTTCATGATTTCCTTGTTTTTAATAGCTGAGTAGTATTTCTTTGTGTAATTATACCATGATTTCTGTGTCCATTCCTCTGTTGAGGGACATTAAGGTTGTTTCCAGTTTCTGGCTATACTATTCAGCTATTAAAAACAAGGAAATCATGAATTTTGCAGGCAAATGGTGGGAACTAGAAAAGATCATCTTGAGTGAAGTAACCCAGAAGCAGAAATACAAACATGGTATATACTCAATCCTAAATCGAGATTAGCCACATAAGCTAGGATAAACATACTAAAATCTATACTCCTAAAGAAGCTAAACAACAAGGAAGACCCTCAGGAAGATCCTCAATCTTCATTCAGAATGGCAAATGCAATAGACATTGAAAGCAGAAGACAGGGGACAGAACAGAAGCCCACCACAGACAGCCTCTGAAAGACTCTACTGATCGAGGCATCAAAGGAGAGGATGAGACTCATAGCCAAACTTTCGGCAGAGTGCAGAGAATCTTATGAAAGAAGGTGGGAGACAGAAAGACTTGGAGGGGACAGGAGCTCTAAAAGAAGACCAACAGAGCCAAAGAAACAAGAAACAAAACAAAAACAAGAAACCCCTGGACTCTGGGGGCCCTGCAGAGACTGATAACCCAACCAAGGGCCATGCATGGAGAAGACCTAGAACCTCTGCTCAGATGTAACTATAGACACAGTTTCCAAGGGGTCCCTAGTAATGGGAACAGGAAATGTCTCTGACAGGAACTGATTGGCCTAATCTTTGATCACCTCCATCTGAGGGGAGAGCAGCCTTACCAGGCCACAGAGGAAGACAATGCATCCAGTCCTGGTGAGACCTGATAGGCTAGGGTCAGATGGAAGGGGAGAAAGACCTCCCCTATCAGTGGACTAGGGGAGGGGCATAGGAGCAGAAAAGTAAGGGAGGGAGGGATTGAGAGGAGACTAGAAAGGAGGCCACAGCTGGGATACAAAGTGAATAAATTGTAATAAATAATTAATAAAAAATTTAAAAATATATAAAAAAAGAACCAAACAATTAAGTTTCATTACCACTTGCCACTGACTTGAAGGAGAGAAACAGAAATGTTGATCATCACTTTAAACTTTAGATGTAAGATAATCAAATTCTGGGGATATAAGAAATGGTATGGGTAGTGGTGGTGATTGTGGAGATTAATCTGATTGCAATCATTATACAATTTATGCATACAGTATGAAATCACATGATAAATACTGATCATATATAGTCTTTGCCAATTAAGTATTTTAAAACAGAAAAAAACAGACAAACAATTAAGTCCAGGATTTTCTAATGCAAAAAAGTTATTATCAATGTCTTTTTTTCTTTTTTTTTTTTTTTTTTTTTTTTTTTTTTTTTTTTTTTTTTTTTTTTTTTTTTTTTTTTTTTTTGCTTTTGGTGTCTTACTCTATCCTATGCTAGCCTGGATCTCATTATTTAGTCCAGGTTAACCTTGAACTTACAACCTCCTCCTCCTTTCCAAGTACTGTAATTATGAGCTTGTGTCATCTTGCCCAGGTAAATGACTATTTTTTAAATAGTATTTTTCAGTACATGGTCCACAAAAGTACAGGTTTTTGTTTCTATAAACAAATAGGAAATAATCTCTAATTACTTAAACAAACATCTCTCTAAAAGTGGCCTTCTATGAGAAGTAGGAGGAGCTTTCAGTGCTTTAGTTCTGATAGTTCACTAGCATAGTTAAATTTTAGTATGATGGATGACTCTGGAGGAATATCATATTACTTATTACAAAATGAGAAGTTTCTGAAAACAATAATCAGTTCAGCCAGAATTCAGGAAAACAGAACGAATGAAATGTTATTGGCAGGTGCAGAAAGTATTAGAAACCATTAGACTGGAAAGTTTGAGAACTCTGAGCAGATCTTGCAAGCAGCATATTTCTTAGTGTTCTTTGATTCTTCCCACTCTGAAGTGTAGGGATTAGAGGAAACCCTGAATGGGCGGAGTTCTGAGTGAATGTTTGCTGTTGACAAGGGCACAGAGCCTCAGATCCCTGGAGAAAGGCACAGACCTCTCTCTACATGAGGCAAAGACTTTCTTGGGGGATTGAGCATCAGTGTCCATCACAGCTTCTCTCCTTAGATATTTAAAGGCTGAATATTGTTCCCCTACAGAGATTGCTCCTACTGAAATTATCTAAACCTATGTCCTCAATCCAGCTATATACCATAAACTCTGCCTCACTGTTTTTCTGAATGCAATAGCCCTTGCCCCCTTCTCAAATCTTTATAAAACAAAACAAAACAAAACAAAACAAAACAGGTTGGCTATTTGAGGTGATGAGATTTCTCCAACAGTGTGTCAACATCACCTATTCTCAGGTTTTCTGTGTCTTTCTATCTGTCTTTTCTTCAGTTCCTCATTGTCAACAGTTAGGTCTAAGTTCCTAGAGCCCATTCAGAACACGGCACCAAAGACTTACTCTTACTGCCATTATAAATGGTCCTATTTCCCATGTTGTTTTTTTTTCATCTCCACACATCCTTCTTCCTATATGTTGTCTTCTGCTCTTTCCCTTATGTACAATGTTCATTTTAGTCTACAAAGAGAAAACAGCTCTCTAATAAGTTATTACACTGTGTCACAGTGTTTATCATATTGTTGGTTTAAGTAAAAAGTAAGTGTGTCAATTACTATGATTATACATTGTTGTTAACATAAATATCAACAGTCAAGATAATACAATCAACAAAATGGCGAATAAAATAGCAAATAAATGGTAGATATATTGCAGATGGTAGAACTTCAGTGTCTGGAGATATGGCATAGTAGCTGAAGTGCTTGCCATACAAGGATGAGGCCTGAGAGGAGATTCCTACTACAAGAACACATGTGCACACACATAACACACATAAAACACCCCCACACTTTCTTACACAATGCCATACATCTACATAAAATAAAACTTCATTGATACTTTCTCATGTCCTTGTTCTTTTGTTGAACTGGAAGTTGACTTCCAACATACGTGTTGGATGCATGAAGTCAGCAACTACAGTTCCAGATGGCCAAGCGCAAAGTAAACAGCTTGTCATTAAACCAGAAAAAGGGATTGACAAGGAACATGGATGCAAGACTGTGCCTAGCATGTGAGAATCACACTGAGCGGCAATTCACTGTGCCACAGAGGATGGATAAGCAGATTGAAATGGAAAGCGACCATCTTAGTGTGCAGAGCCCCGTTCCTGATGCCTAACTGGAAGACTGGTGTTGGCCAGATGTGCCCAGGTAGCACACATGCCAAGCTATTCGCACATACTGGGAGAACACAGGTTTCATCACTTCCACAGAAGTCCGTTGAATTGGATTTTTATTCAAGTGATTTAAAATTTGATCTTGTATATGGCATGATTTGATATTGTAAAGCACTCAACATGATTAAATAAAAGGTCAGAAACATTTTTTTAACTTTTCATTTATGAATTTGGTTTATGAATGAGTTGTTTTGTGAAGCTCTCGGGTTCTCTGAGAGTTGTGTGTCCACTTGGCTTTGGGACAGAGTTAGCACACAGGGCATCTGCCTGACGGGTACTGATTTGTTTTCTTTTTGTCAAGTATTAGCTTACTAAGTAAGAGCTCTCACGGTGACATTTTGCAAACACACTGCATTTTCATTGTGTCTCCCTTTCTCTGTTCCCCTCATCTTCCTGTGCTCCCCTTTCCCAGCTCTATTATTTTACCGTCAGAATGCACACCTCCACTTTTATATATCCTGTGTTCTATTGTCTTTCCACCACCCTGCCTGACAAACTCTCTTCCTTCTGTGGGCCCCTTTCTTTGTCTTCTTCCTTGTCTCTGCCAGCATTTACTCCCCCCTACAGACACCCATTTAACAAGTGGATGATAGGGGCTGCAGGTGAGGAGGAGTGTGAGTAATCTCCTTTTTGAGCCTCCTTCAGCTCACTTAGGAGGATGCTTCCCAGGTCCACCAGTTTCCTGAGGTTTTCAGAGTTTCATTTTTCATTACTGAGGAGCAAAATACTGTTGGGCACGCCCTATACTTTCTTTATCCATTCATCTATTGATAAATAGCTGGGCTGCTTTCATTTCCTCGCATTGTGAAAGAACAGTGGCTAACAGGAATGTGCGAGTACCTCTGCAGTAGCTGTGGAGGCCTTTAAGTATAATAAGTGACATATCTGGCTCATATGGACATTTTGTTATTTTTTTTTTCAAAGAATCTCAAAAACAACTTATAGGAGTTCTTACCTCAACAATTATTTCTTTTCTCCCACAATCTTTTTATTTGTTCGTTTGTTTGATTATTGATTCATAGTTGCATTGTGTAGCTCTGGCTGGTCTGGAACTCCCTATGTTGACCACAGTGGACGAGAATTCACAAAGGTTTACCTGTCTCTGCCTGTGAGAGTGCTGGGGATTAAAGGCGTGCATCACCACACAAATGGTGTTCTTCCCCCACATTCTCACGGCATCTGTTATTTGTTTTCATGGTGTCAGCCATTCTCACGAGGATGTGATGAATTTTCAAAGTAATTTTAATTTGCATTTCTTTGAGGTATCCAACATTTTTCAAATATTTATTGGGAATTTATATATCTTCTTCTGAGAAATGCCTGTTCAGTTTATTAGTTCATTTACTGATGAATGTTATACCCAGTTCTCGAGCCCCCAAAAGATCTACAGGAATCGACTCCGTTGCAAAACATGAGGGTCTTTTTATTGTAAATTACAAGCTGCAGCTTGGGCCTACACAGCCCCACTGCCAAAGCGGTGGGAGCTGAGCGCCCTGCACCCAGGTTAGTTGGGTGATATATAGATTCTGGTCCATCCCAGCATGCCCAAGGCAGGGGCAATTCCTGCCTGGCAAGCATCTATTGGTCAAGATGCTACATTTTGAATCAATTGGCTATAGGAAGGTTCCCAGACTATTGACCATGACCAGGTGTCCCTCCCTAGGGGGAGGGTGCAGTTTCCTAGCAACTGTACCTCTAGTGGGTGGGGAAAGAACGCAGCGAGGTGGCTCTTTCCCTCAGGGCATTACTGATTTTTTTTACCGCACCTACTTTAGGTCTTAACAATAGCTGCTACTTTATCTTTTGGTCTCTCATGAACAGTTTGGGCCTTGGGTGTTAGTTTCTGCAGTTCATATATTCTACATATTAACTGTCTGAAATAGTTCACTTACGTTAATGGTTTCTTTTACTTTTTAGTTTCACATAATCTCATTTGTCAATTCTTGTGCCACTGGAGTTCTACTCAGAATATTTTGCATTTCTAGCTTGATCTAGGGATTCTTTGTTTTTGCCCTCAAAGAAAAAGGAATTGCAGATGAGGTGCCACACCCATCCGGCTTTTTTGTAGTTTCCAAGCTCCAGTCCTCACACTTGTGCAGCAAGTACTTTAATCAACTGAGCCATTACCAAAGTCTCTTTGAGTTTTTAATGTGAGCATTTATAGCTATGAAATTCACACGTAGGGCTGACTGGTCTGTGCTTCCGACGTTCTGGTCCATTGTACCTTCATTATCATTTGATTCTATGAAAACTTTAATTTCCTCCTTGATTCCTTCACTGACTCATTCTTCATGTCAAAGTATATTGTTTGGGATCCAAGTATTTGAATATTTTCTGGTATTAGTTTTTGGCTTTAAGCTTAAACTGCTCTAGTTGATAGGATGCTGAGAATTATTTCAATTTAAGTCAAATTATTGAACTAATTATTTCAATTTTAAGTCTTGTTTTTTGGCCTATAATGTGATCAGTTTGGAGAAAGTTCTGTGTTCCATTAACAAGAATGTTCTTTTTTTCTCAGTCTATTTGATCCATTACATAATTTAACTCTAAAGTTTATTTGCTTATTTTAAAAATTTTCTTATTAATTATGATTTATTCACTTTGTAGTCCCCTCCTTTGCTTCCTCCCAATCCCACCCTCCATCCCTCTTCTCCTCCCCAGTCCACTGATAGGGGCCATCCTTTTCCCCTTCCATCTGACCCTAGCCTACCACGTCTCATCAGGACTGGCTGCATTGTCTTCCTCTGTGGCCTAGTAAGGCTGTTCCCCCCTCAGGGGGAAGGTAATCAAAGAGCCAGCCACTGAGTTCATGTCAGAGACAGTCCATGTTCCTCTTATAGGGAAACCTACTTGGATGCTGAGCTGCCAATGGCTATATCTGTGCAGGTTATATCCATGCATGATCCTTGGTTGGAGTATCAGTCTCAGAAAAGACCCTGAGGTCCAGAATTTTTGGTTCTGTTGCTCTTTTTGTGGAGCTCCTGTCCTCTTTAGATCTTTCATGTCCCCCTTCTTTCATAAGATTCCCTGCACTCTGCCTAAAGTTTGGCTATGAGTATCAGTATCTGCTTTGATACCCTGCTAGGTAGAGTCTTTCAGAGACCCTTTGTGGTAGGCCTCTGTTCTGTTCTTATTTGCTTATTTTTAATTTGGCAAATCTACCTGGGTATGAGAACAAGGTATTAAAGGCCCCTTTTGTTTTTGTCCTAATTGCTACCTGTGGTGGTTTTAATAGTTATGAACCCCTCAGACTCATGTGTTTGAATGCTTGGCCCATAGGATGTAGCTCTACTAGGCCTTGTTTGAGTGGGTGTGGCATTGTTGGAGGAAGTGTGGTATTGTAGGGCAGGTGTTTGGGTTTTCTGTGGTCAAGCTGCAAGTGTCGTACAGTCTGCTTCTGCTGCCTTTGGATCAAGATGCAGAACTCTCATTTCCTCTCATTTCCACCATGTCTGTCTGTATGCTGCCATATTTTCCTCTATGATGATAATGGTCCGAACTTCTGAAACTGTAAGCCAGCCCCAATTAAATGTTTTCCTTTATAAGAGTTGCTGTGATTATGATATCTTTTATGGCAAGAAAACTCTAACTAAAACACTGCCTCATCTGGTAGCTTCTATTCATCCACCTGAAAGCTTGATTCCCAACCTTAGAGTCTTTCTTAGCTGCGTGGCACAGGTTTTTAAGAAATCTCATGACAATTCCAGTGAGACTAGTTATTCAGCATTTGAGTCAGTTGAGCAGTAAAATTTCACTGGGCATTTCCTCTATAACTTCCACAGATGGCCTCTGTGTAATCTTTTCTTTAATTGCTTTCTAGACAAACCATGCCTCTGTCTATCACGTCTTACACCACTACCGTGAGAACTTGGTACTACATTTCCCTCACAAAGCTCAGTATCTCTACACGCATTTCTCTTCAGTGATGTGCTAGTATTTCAACAACTGCATAGCTGCCTTCTCTTTTGTACAGATTATAAAAGACCTACACATTTTATAAATACCATCATTATTACCATTAAGGTTTTTCTCATTGTTTTTTGCTCATGTTGAGCCTTCTGGCTAGAAATATTTTTATACCTCCCATTTAACATGTTTGAAATAGACTGTCATTTCAAGTAGATGAGATGTTTCCTCTGGAATGGATGTGCTGTGTCTTGTTTTTATGATGTGATTTTTATTCTGATATATTGTCTCTTTTGCTGCAGACACATTTCTTTGCTGCTCTAAGATTACATAAACCCAGGCTATTGTGTACAGTGCTGAATTAGGCCAATGTTGTCTCAAACTTACTTCAATCCTCCTGCATCAGTCTCCCAAGTGCTAGAATTATAGTGTGAGCTAGTATGCTCAGTTTAATTCCCTTATTACAAACTGATACATGAGTATAGTAAATGCCATATTGTTTGCTCAGATGTGCTCAGAAGGGATTGACTCTCTAGCATTCTCTATAGCTGACAGAAGTGTTTCCTACGAGCACAGTGATATGCTGAAGGATGAATTCTGTGTACCCTCATGTTCCTAGTGTCCATCCCGATGTTTAATACACAGGAGTCCACACTTTACAGGACTACTATTTTCTTTAGCATTTCATGTATCTCATTGAATCTTTTATAATAGGTTTATAATGCAGTGGAATGTGCCACTAAAAGCATGTGCTCTGGAGAGTAAGCAGACATTCTTTGAAACCTTCTATGAGATCTTGTCTAGCTGATTACATGGAAAAGTGGATTTCTGATAACATTTTGGACTCTAAGTGAACCAGTTCATAGCCCTAAATAACTCTCATGTCAAAGGACTGTATTAGGTAGTTGGTTAACTCTGTGGTTCAGTAGTATATTCTCTCTCTTTGGTCTTCCACAATAATTGGAGCCTTTAATACAATTACAGGTGCCTAGGACATACCAGTGAAACCAATAGACATAACCATAACCTGCACTTCAGTCATAGACATAGGTATCAAATAATATAATTCAATACTTTAACACATGTAAGTGGGTGTAATGGTATATAATATATAAAAATTAGGACAACAACATGTGATAATACATAAATAATAAATGTGATAAAATATTAAGACATGCTTAAAAGTTTTGAATATTATAAAGAAAATATCAGAGTAGGAAGACTTGGAAACACGGGGCTAGAGGAGCCCACTCAAGCATCTTACATTATGATAAGATGCTGCTGATGACTAACATGACATCCAAGGACAGGTGACAGAATATTACTCTTCTTTCTTTTTTGGGGGGGGGTGTAATAATAATTTATTTATGGTGTTGTCATAAGAGTTATATGAACTTATACTTCTTTTTTTTAGTTTTTTATTAATTACACTTTATTCATTTTGTATCCCCCCATAAGCCCCTCCCTCCTCCCCTCCCAATCCTACCCTCCCTCCCCTTTCTGCATGCATGCCACTCCCAAGTTCACTGATAGGGGAGGTCCTCCTCTCCTTTCTGATCTTAGTCTATCAGTTCATCAAAAGTGAGTTGTCCCAGAAGCAAAAAGACACACAGGGTATATACTCACTCATATAGACATACAACATAGGACAAACCCACTAAAATCTGCGCATCTAAAGAAACTAAGCAAGAGAGAGGACCCTAACTAAAACGCTCAATCCCCATCCTGAAAGGCAAAGAGGATGGACATCAGAAGAAGAAGAAAACAGGAAACAACCTAGGAACCTGCTACAGAGGGCCTCTGAAAGCCAGAAGAAGAAAACAGGAAGCAACCTCGGAATCTACCACAGAGGGCCTCTGAAAGCCTCTGCCCTGCAGACTATCAAAGCAGATGCTGAGCCTGATGGCCAACTGTTGGGCAGAGTGAATGGAATTTTATGTAAGAAGTGGGAAATAGTAAGAGCTGGAGAGGACAGGGTCTCCACAAGGAGAGCAACAGAACAAGAAAATTTGAACACAGGGAACTTCCCAAAGACTCATACTCCAACCAAGGACTATTCATGGAGATAACCTAGAACCCCTTCACAGATGTAGCCCATGGCAGTTCAGTGTCCAAGTGGGTTACCTAGTAATGGGAAGAGGGACTGCCTCTGACATAATCTGATTGGCCTGCTCTTTGATCACCTCCCCCTGACCGGGGAGCAGCCTTACCAGGCCACAGTAGAGGACAAAACTCTTCTTTCTTTAAAAATAGTATTATGTCACAGCACATAGAGTAGAACTATCCCTTATAATCCCTTCAAAGATATGTGTCAGAGCTTACTGTTCTATCCACCAGTGGGATAGAAGAATTGAAAAGGAATAAGTCTGCTCAAGACTCCATTTGTTTGTGTGCTTAAATACTTTTAATATACTTTAACGTAATAGAGGCACTCTTTCAATGGAAAAGTTTTTGAAGGGAAAGGTGAAGAGTGACGATTGACTATTTCCCAAAAAACAAAACCCAATGCAAATTACCCACTTTGGTAAAGCCTTAGTTTCCTTTAATGTAAGATAAAGATAATGATAGCATCAATATGATTAGGTTGCTGAAAAAAAACAGAACAATGTATGAAATCTGCTTATTAAAGGACATAGCATATTTTAAGTATACAATAAATGGTAGCTATTATCATGTTCATTAGTAGCAGGAGTAACAGCCATCAACAAGATTCAGTCAATACTCAGGGATGTATGTTTATTACCATGCATTAGCTCAAAAGGGAAAATCATTGGACTAAGTGACAAGTTAAGTAGATATAATGGTCCCTTGTGCTTGGATCTCAAATCTACACATTGACTTCACAGCTGTAACACTATTAATTAAATCCTGTCCTTCAGCATGTAAATAGCTTTTTGATAGACTGCTGCTGCCAGAGTCTCCTGCTTCCTACCGCTTTCACTAGGAGTACATGGACATCTTTGGAAGTCTCCAAGGCTGTTTGTCATGCTTCACTTTAAGATCAACAGGGGCACAATTAAATTATTGTTGCTTCCTTGGAAATTACATGACTTAGAATCATTTTCCTTCCACGTAACATATGCAACCATAAAAATAAACATTTTTCATCTGACGTGTAAGATACTAAGAGACATACTAAAAATTCAACTCATACTTTTATTTTCCAAAGGAGCTAAGCTGACATTATTCTGGCATCTGATGCCGAGCAAACCTATGAGCCAATTTTCTTTACTCTTTAACACTGTAAGAGGTTAGGGCTTTTCTACCTTTGTGATCCCTGGGTGTTTTCAATGTTTCAAATCCTCTAAGCACTTGCTTATGTATTTTTATACACAAGCAATTTTATACATAAAAATAAAGCAGGTAATGCAAAAAATTTCACAGTGATTGATCCTACAAAATTCATTAATTCTGTGTCTTCTAAATAAAATGATGGTAAACATGGCTGATATTACCTCATTGCTAGTCTGGAGATATACATTATTTTATAAGTTTAGTTCTGTGACTGCAGTGGCCCTCTTATGTAAGTATTATTTTCTTTGTTCTATGATAAACTTTAGCTGAAAATTTTTAAGAAATATGCAAAAAAGGGGAGGTAGGCAGTATGAAAGGAGGCCACCCATAGAGATTCAGCCCACAGATCTCCTATTTTTATCAAAGCTGACTTTTCACTGGGAACTGGTTTTCTTTCTGTTAGGCATGATGTTTACAGCCCTCTTCTAAGGTAGTCTGATTATGACTTTGGTTCATTAAGAAGAAAACAATTTAAACTCCCTACAATAGAGCTTTATATCTCAAGGATATGCACATATGCACATACATGGATTTATAGTTCTGGGAATAAACCCAAGGCCCTGCATATGATTGTCAGGTACCTATATCCTTGGCCCCAATTTTCCCATATTATTAGGTTACACCTGCCTGTGAAAATTCACTTTTTCTATGAAATACTTCATTTATATACTTCACTTGAGGAGCCAATCTTTTTATGTCTCTCTGTTTTAGCTAAACACATAATTAGACAATTAGAGTAAAACCCTTCTAATGGATGATTGCTTTCTACATGGTTAACCATCAAGTGAAATTTTGAAATGTAATAGTTGTGGTGATCTGGAGGCTGCTACTTCAAGCATAACATCTCAAGGAATCAATTTGGAGACTTTTATACAAGCATCATTCTTGGAATGTATAAAAATTCTGACTGCATTGGGAACTAGAAAGATGATATTGACTCTAATCTTTATATGTAAGTATCAAGTAGGCATTTGGGAACGTCACTAAGTTTACTTGCATATGCAGTTAGGTTTTTTATCCTCTAGGAAAAAAAAATCCCGCTTGCCTATCAACAGCATAATTTACTCACTTAGGGAAACACAATTAGGAATTGTGACAAATATACAAATACTCTTAAATTGTCATAAAATTTAAAATTTTGGAATACATTTGAGTAGGTTGGTATCTTAGGTTGTTTTCCTTATCGTTGTGATAATACACCATGACCCAGGCAGTTTATAAAAACTGTGTTTAATTGGGCTTACAGTTTTAGAAGATTAGAGGCACGGTGGCAGGGACAGCTGAGAGTTCACATCTTGATCTGCAAGCAAGGTACACAAGCACACACACACAAACAGAGAGAGAGAGAGAGAGAGAGAGAAAGAAAGAGAGAGACTGAGAGAGAGAGACACAGAGACAACAGGATGGCATGAGTCTTTGCCCTCAAAGTCTGGGCCAAGAGACACTCTCTTCTGACAAGGTCATGTCTCCTAAGTCTTTCCAAGCAAATTGTACCAACTCAGGACCAAGTACTCAAACATATAAGCCCATGGGCCTATTTTTATCTGAACCACCACAGACTGCAGATTAGACTCTGCCTCCACACGCTTGGGAAAAGTGGGGATAACAAAGAATATACTTTCTGCTGAAGCTAGAAAAAGAAGATGGCCATCAGAAACCCACAAAAGGGTAAAGGGCAGTTGAAAGTGGTGAAAAAGAAGAGTGACTCAGTGAAAAGAAGGATGCTTTACCCTTCTCTGTCTGTGCAGTTTCCAGGTACAAGGAAGAGCAGACCTCTCACCTCAAACATAGGCCTTTCCAATCAGATGGGCCCAGATATCCTACTTCTAGGATAATTCCACAGTTCTTGAAAGCCTCAAACATAATGGCAAGGTTTAATGAAACAGTAATTCCTTTAATAAGATAGGTTACTAGTTAAGAGGAGGTTTGCTTTTATTACACCTCAAGGTTTAGAAGCACAGGGCTAGGCATCATCTTAAGAAGAAAGCCACTGGCTATCCCAGGGGCCTAAGAGCAATCACAAGTCAGAGTCCCTGAGTCATGATCACTAGCCACAGTCCAAGGATGCTCCTGTAGGTGGCAACTGTGATGATTAGATGGCTCAAACACTGCCAAGCCATGAAGCACAGATGGAAAAATGCTCTGCTCATGTATAGAAATGCACACGAGGAGAAAGGTATTGTCTTTACTACCTGATATTAACTTTGGAGTCTGTTATCACTGAGCCTGAAGACAACAGGTGGATAAATATCTGCATCCATCAACAATGTAGTTCACTGCAGTAAAGTCTAACAATTCTCCAAGTCCAGAAAGTTACTACACATCCACATCCCTCTATCATTGTTTATTTTTGATGGTTCATAAAATTACAGAGTCAGGTCCGTATGTGCATACGTCAGTCCTTGGCTTGCTTCTCCCATTCTCAACACATCTGGGAGGTGTGCCCAGCTAGAACCTCAGCCATCCTAGAGCCTAAAAACTTGGTGGTGAAGGTGGAGAATCTGCCTGAAAAGTTAATACCAGCCAGAAGAAGTTCCAGGTACACAAATAGGGAGATCAGTAAAGTGAAGATAGTTCAAGTAGAAATCTGACACTTTTCCAGTATGGGCTTAGCACTAACATATAACATGTGAAACACAAGATTCTACATGTTTGTCTGACTGCTCACCACTACCACCTCCACCTGGAAGATTCTGACTTTAAATAACCCAACATAAACAGCTCCAATGCCTCATATTTGTAATCTTCCACATGCCTTGCCCACCAACTGCTCTGAAAGCACACCCAACAAAGGAAAACTATACTCCATACCTGCATTCCATTTCCTCACCCACAACTCTGCCTGCTTTCCTGGAGGCCTGACAGCACCAGCAACAACAGGTAAACAAACAAACAAACAAACAAACAAAAAACACCCCAAACCCTTGCCTGTCAGCTATCTTAAAAGCACGCCCAACAGATGTAAACTGCACTCCATACCCTGTGCTCATTTCCCAATGTACAACTCTGCCTGCTTTCCTGGAGGCCTGACAGCATCACCACCACCAACACCACAAGCTCTGCCCACCAAGTCCCTGGACAGCACAACCAATAGCTGTAAATTGCATCCCAGACCTGGTGCTCCATTTCCTCTTCCACAATCATGCTTGCTTTCCTGGAGGCAACACAGGCACCAGGGAGCCCAGGCCATGCTGGTAATAGGGACCCAAGAGGCAACTTTAAGAAAACCCCAGAGCCCACTCAAGGCACAAAATAACCAATGGAGACATCCAACTAGACCTGAAGACTCTCTGGTCTCCAGAATCCCGCGCCACTCAGATGAGAAGACCAAAAAGAAATAGAAACCAAGAGAAAAAATCCAAACAACAAAAAAACAAAACAACACAAACAAAACCCCCCACCCATCCAACAAAGATAAACTCAGAATCATTCCTTGAAGCTATAATAACAAAAAAAACAAAAACAAAAAACAAGAAAACACTGATGGTCAGAGGCCAGCTTAAGAACACAAATAACAATGTCCAGGGCAGCATGAAACCATCAGAGCTCAGCTGTCTTACTACAACAAGACATCCTAACACAGCTGAAGCTGAAGAAAAAAAATGACCTTAAAGCCAATGTTATAAAGATGCCTTTAAAGAGGAAGAAATACAGAAAAATACAGTCAAACTGGTAAAGGAAATGAATAAAACTTTATTATTATTATTATTAGTTACATTTTATTAACTCTGTATCCCAGTTGTATCCCACTCCCTCAATCCCTCCCAATCCCCCCTCCCTCTCTCATATCCTCCCTGCCCTTTTCCAAGTCCACTGATTGGGGAGAACCTCCTCCCCTTTCATCTGACCATGTTTTATCAGGTATCTTCAGGACTGGCTGCAAAGTCCTTCTCTGTGGGCTAGCAGGACTGCTCTGCAGGCCTAGCAGGACTGCTCCTCTCTTGGGGAGTGGGGAGGTCAAAGAGCCTGCCATTGAGTTCCTGTCAGAAATAGTCCCTGTTCCCCTTACTGTGGGAAACCAATTAGTTACTGAGCTATGATGGGCTTCATCCGCACAGAGGTTCTAGGTTATATCCATACATAGTCCTTGGTGGAATAAACTTTTAAAGACATGAAAATGAAGGTAGAAACAATAAAAAAAAAAAAACACAAACTGAGGAAATCCTGGAGATGAAAAACCTAGGTAAGAGAACAGGAACTGCAGATGCAAACATCATTAACAGAATTCATGAGATGGAAGAGAGAATCTCAGGTGTAGAAGATACAACAGAAAAAAAAAAAATCATTACACCAGGCAAAGAAAAACTGTTAAATCTAAAAAGTTCCTGACACAAAACATCAAGAGAAGGAGAAGATTCCCAACTTAAATGTCCAGAAATATTTTTAACAAACTCATAGAAGATAATTTCCCTACCTTAAAGAAAGAAATGCCTAAGGCAAGGCTGCCCACACTCTTCATATCTCTTCAACATAGTACAGGAAGTCCTCGCTACAGCAATAAGACAACTAAAGGAGATAAAGGGGATACAAATCAGAAATGAAGACGTCAAAGCAGCATGAATTTCAGATGATTTGATAGTATCGTGGATTGCAATTTGATTGAATTTTAGTGAGCTCCCAATTCTACCAGAGAACTCTTACAGCTGATAAACTCCTTCACCAAAGTGGCTGATACAAAATTAACTAAAAAAAAAAAATTAGAAGCTGTCCTGTATACAAAAGACAAAAGGGGTGAGAAAGAAATTAGGGAAACAACACCCCTCACAATAGCCACAAATAACATAAAGTACCTTGGTGTAATTCTAACAAGCAAGTGAAAGACTTGTATGAAAAAAAATTCAAGCCTCTGAAGAAGGAAATTGAAGACGATATCAGAAGATGGAAAGATCTCCCATGCTCATAATCATAGGTAGGATTAATATAGTAAAACCGGCCATTCTCCCAAAAGCACTATACAGATTCAGTGCAATTCCCATCAAAATACCAACACAATTCTTTACAGAACTTGAAAGAAAAAATTTCAACTTCATATGCAAAAACAAAAAAATCCAGAATAACTAAAGCCACCCTGTACAATAAAAGAACTTCTGGAGGTTCTGACCTCAAGGTGTACTATAGAACAACAGTAATAAAAATGGCATGGTACTGGCATAGAAACAGAATGGTGGATCAATGGAATCAAATCAAAGACCCAGAAATAAACCCACCAACCTATGTACACCTGATTTTTGACAAAAAAGCCAAACCATAAAATGGAAAAAAGACACCATCTTCAACAACAAAATGGTGCTAGTCTAACTGGATGTCTATATGTATGAAAATGCAAATAGATCCATATTTATCACTCTGCACAAAAGTAAAGTCCAAGTGGATTAAAGACCTCAACATAAAACCAGACACACTAAATCTGTTGGAAGAAAAAGTGAGGAAGAGCCTTGAACTCATTGGCATAGAAGACAACTTCCTGGACAGAATAACAAGAGCTAAGGCTCTATTATCAACAATCAATAAATGGGACCTCCTGAAACTGAAAAGCTTCTGTAAAGCAAAAGGACACTGTCATCAGAACAAAACAACAGCCTATATCCGACTGGGAAAGATCTTCACCAACCCTATATCTGACAGAGGGCTAATATCTAAAATATATAAAGAACTTCAGAAATTAACCACCAACAAACAAAATAATCCAATTAAAAATGTGGTACAGAGCAAAACAGAGAATTCTCAACAGAGGAATATTAAATGGTGCAGAAACACTTAAAGAAATGATCAACATATCCAAGTGGGTTTCCTAGTAAGGGGAACAGGAATTGTTTCTGACATGAACTCATGAGCTTCCCTTCCTCCCCTGAGGGAAGAGCAGCCTTGCTAGGCCACAGTTAAGGACATTGCAACCATCCTGAAGGTGTCCTGAAGATACCTGATAAGCCAGGGCCAGACGGAAGGAGAGGACACCCCCTCTCAGTGGACTTGGAAGGGGGCAGGGAGGAGATGAGGGAGGGAGGGGAGGATTGGGAGGGAAAGACAGAGAGGGCTACAGCTGGGATACAAGTGAATGTATAAAATTATTTTAAAACAATATTTAAAAAAAAAGAAAAAAATGTTCAGCGTCCTTAAATGAAAGTTAAGATTCCATCTCACACTCATCAGAAAGGCTAAGATCAAAATCTCAAGTGACAACACATGCTGGAGAAGATGTGGAGAAAAGGAACCCTCCTCCATTGCTGGTGGGAATGTAAATTTATACAACCTCTTTGGAAATCAATCTTACACTTTCTCCAAAAACTGAGACTAGTGCTACCTCAAGACCCAGCTCTACCACTCCTGGGCATATATCCAAAAGATGCTCAACCGTACAAGGACATATGCTCAACTATGTTCATAGAAGCATTATTCGTAATAGCCAGAATCTGGAAACAACCTAGATGTCTCTCGACTGAATAATGGATACAGAAATTGTGGTACATTTACACAATGAAAAACTACTCAGCTATTAAAAACAAGGAAACCATGAAATTTGCAGGCAGATGCATAAAACTAGAAAAGACCATCCTGAGTGAGGTAACCCAGAAGCATTGAGGCATGCATGGTATATACTCACTTATAAGTGGATATTAGCCATATTATATAGGATAAACATACTAAAATCTACAGATGTAAAGACGCTAAATGACACGGAGGCTCCTAGGGAAGATGCTTAATTCTCATTCAGAAGGGCAAACAGGATAGACACTGGAAGCAGTAGAAGAGAGGGAACAGGACTGGAGACTATCACAGATGTCCTCTAAAAGATTCCAACCAGCAGGGGATCGAAGCAGATGCAGAGACTCACAGCCAAACTTTGGACAGAGCGCTGGGAGTCTTATGGAAGAAGGGAAATATAAAATGACCCAGAGAGAACAGGAGCCACAGGAGGAGACCCAAAAGCCAAAAAGTAAAAAAAAAATGCAGAGCCCAGGGGGGACTGCAGAGACTGATGCATCAGCCAAAGACCATGCAAAGAGAGGACCTAGACCTCCTGCTCAGATGTAGCTCATAGACAGCTCATTCTCCATGTGAGCTCCCTAGTAAGAGGAGAAGAGACAGTTTCAAGCATCTAAAGATTAGAAATTAACAATAATTAGTCATTAATATCTTTCAGTGCAATGGACTCATTTCCCCAATAAAAAGACACGAGGTAACAGAATGCATCCCAAAACAAGATAATCACTTTCCTGTATACAAGAAATATACTTGTATACAGCCCCAAAGGTAGACATTACCTCAGAGTAAGGAGATGGAAAAAGATTTTCTAAGCAAATGAGCCCAAGAAACAAGCTAGAGTAGTCATTCTAATATCTAATAAACTAGACATTAAAACAAAATTAGTCAAAAGACATGGGGAAGAACACTTCATACTCACCAAAGGAAAAATCTGCCAAGGTGATGTCTCAATATTGAGTAGCAAGGGCACACACATTCATGAAAGGAACAGAACTAAAGTTTAAATCACTCACTCACTCACACACACACACACACACACACACACACACACATCAATAGTGGTGTTTAACACTCTACTCTCACCAATGGACAGGTCATCCAGAAATTAAATAGAGAAATAATGAAATGAACTTAACAGTCATCTAAAGAACTGTCTATCCAAACACAAAAGGATATACCTTCTTCTCAGAATCTCACAAACCTTCTCCAAAATTGGCCATATTGTGGGTCATAAGGAAAGCCCTCTACAGAAAGAAGAAAATTGAACACTTTGTATCTTATCAGACCACTATAGATTACATTTGGACTTCAACAACAACAACAACAACAACAACAACAAAACCAGAAAACCTACCAGCTCATGCAAACTGAACAAATCTCTACTCAATTACCACTGGCTCAGGGAAGAAATAAATAAATAAATTAAATACTTTCTATTATTAAATGAATATGAAGGCACAGCATACCCACCTTTATGGGACACAATGAAAGCAGGGATAGCAGTGATATCACACAATGAAAGAAGTGATAAAAGGAAAGTTCATAGCACTAAATTCCTTCATAAAGAAATTGTGAGATCTCATACTAATAACTTAGCACACTTGAAATTTATAGAAAAAAATAAGTAAACACACCCAAGAGGAGGAGACAGCAAGAAGTGATCAAACTCAGGGCTGAAATCAAACAAAGAATCAAAGAAACCAAGAGTTGGCTCTTTGAGAAAAATCAACAAGCTAGACAAACCCTTGGTCAAACTAACTAATAGGCAGAGAGAAAACATCCAAATTAACAAAATCAGAAATAAAAAAGGGTATGTAAGAACAGACACTAAAATGATCTAAAAATTCATTGGGCCTTACATAAAAAACCTGGAGTATTACTCAGCAATGAAAACTAAGGAAATCATGAAATTTGCAGGTAAATGGTGGGACCTGGAAAGGATCATCCTGAGTGAGTTGTCCCAGAAGCAAAAAGACACACACGGTATATACTCACTCATATAAACATACAACATAGAATAAACCCACTAAAATCTGTACATCTAAACAAACTAAGCAAAAGAGAGGACCCTAACTAAAATGCTCAATCCCCACCCTGAAAGGCAAAGAGGATGAACATCAGAAGAAAAAGAAAACAGGAAACAACCTAGGAACCTGCTACAGAGGGCTTCTGAAAGCCAGAAGCAGAAAACAGGAAACAACCTAGGAACCTGCTACAGAGGGCTTCTGAAAGCCTCTGCCCTGCAGATATCAAAGCAGATGCTGAGCCTGATGGCCAACTGTTGGGCAGAGTGAATGGAATTTTATGTAAGAAGTGGGAAATAGCAAGAGCTGGAGATTACAGGAACTCCAAAGGAGAGCAACAGAACAAGAAAATTTGAACACAGGGAACTTCCCAGAGACTAATACTCCAACCAAGGAATATTCATGGAGATAATCTAGAACCCTGACAATGCAGCCACTTCTGATGAGAACTGATAAACTAAGATCAGAAAGAAGGACAGGAGGACCTCCCCTATCAGTGGACTTGGGGAGGGACATGCATGCAGATGGGGGGAGGGTAGGACCAGGAGGGAGGGAGGGGCTTATGGGGGGATACAAAATGAATAAAGTGTAATTAATAAAAGTTAAATAAAAAATTAAAAAAGAAAAAAAAACCTGTACTCCACAAGATTGAAAAAATATAAAAGAAATGGAAAATTTTCTTTATAGATACCACTTACCAAAGTTAAACCAAGATCATGTAAGCAATTTAAATAGACCTATAACGCCTAGAAAATAGAATTAGTCATTAAAAGTCTCCCAGCCAAAATCTCCCCAGGACCAGATGGTTTTAGAGCAGAATTCTACCAGATTTTCAAAGAAAAATTAACACCAATACTCCTCAAACTATTCCACAAAATAAAGACAGAAGGAACATTGCCAAACTCCTTTTATAAGGCCACAGTCACCTTGACACCTAAACCACACAGAGACCCAACAAAGAAAGATAATTTCAAACCCATTTCCCTTATGAACACTGATGCAAAAACCACTCAATAAAACACTCATAAACTGAATCCAAGAACACATATGATCAAGAACACAACAACCATGATCAAGTAGGTTTTATCCCAGGGATACAGGGATGGTTCAGCATATGAAAATCCATCAATGTAATCCACCATATAAATGAACTCAAAGAAAATAACCCACATGATCATCTAATTAGATGCTGAAAAAGCCCTTGACAAAAATCCACCATCCCTTCACATAATCCTTCACACGTTTTTATTAAATTATTGCTAATATTTTGACTTTATCTTATTTTTAACTATGTTTTGAGATTAAAATTACATCATTCCTATTCCCTTTACTCTCTCACACCCCTCCTAAACATCCCTCCTTACACTCTTTCATATTCATAGCCTCTTTTTCCATTAATTGTTGCTACACACACACGTGCACACACACACACACACAATACACTCGTAGACCCACATATACTCACCTACACATCTGTGTGTAAGTATTCCTAAATACATGATTATAATGTACTTAATCGGTACAAATTTGCCTGTATGCATATTGTCAGATCTGATCACTTGGAATTGGATAACCACCCAGTGTACCCTTCCCTGGGGAAGACTCTTGAGCTTTCAGAACCTTTATGTAGGGTCTTGGACTCTCCCTACCCTGGCCCCACCATCCACATTTATGTGTTTGTTGTTGCTGTCCTTGTTCAGCTCACATTTAGTTAAATATGTTGGTAAAACCTTATGGGTGAAGCATCTTACAGTCATAGGATATGTAATCTCATACAAAGCTCCTTGGTCTTTTGACTCTTACAATCTTTCCACCACTTTTTTCGCAGTGTTCCCTGGGTCTTAGGTGTGGAAGTGTATCCATTAGAACATGTCACCACAACTATGCATTGTGATTATTTGTGGGTTTTCTATACTGATCTCCATCTATTCAAAGAGAAGTTTCTGTACGAAGAGATGAATACTACCACATTATCTGTGGGTCTAAGGAAAAAGGTTTAGAATGTAGTTAGGGATTACGCTGTTTTAGTTCACAGCATGACAGTGGTTGAGGGCCCTTCTCCAATATCCATAGCTTCACTAGGCCTGGGTAGCTGAATAGGGTCCCAATACCAGGTATAATTTCCCTATTGTTTATTGAGTCTTAAGTTCCAGGTTTGATGGTTCTTACACTCATGGTGGTGCACACCTTTAACCTCAGTACTAGGAGCTGAAGACAAGCAGGTCTTTGTGCATTTAAGGCCAGCCTGATCTACAGAGGGAGACCTTGTTCTAAACAAAAAACCAAAATGTAACGTTCTTTATTACCCACTTTACATTTTTCTAAAGTTCTTTCTGCATTATGTAATTATTAGACAATCTTTTGTCTTTTATCAAATGTCTCATTCTTTAATCTTTTTCTTTCATAACAATCTTTACTCATCTTCCTCCTGTTTGTTTAACCTTGCTTCACTTTGATCATTTTTTTCTTTTATTTCACTACCTTATTGTTTTTATATTTATCTTAAATCATTCTGAACTTTGCAAAACATTTTGTCACTTTTTGCTATTTTATCTTTTAGGCTCTTTGGTAATGTATTAGTGGTGTTCTCTCAATTATAACTTTAAATGTAAGTAATCTTAATTTTCCAATTAAAAGACACAGACTACCTGAATGTATTGGAAAACAATTTCCAACTACCTTTTGTCTCCAGGAAACATAAATTTATGGCAAAGTCATTCACTGAGTGTTGAAAGTCAATTTACAAGCAAATAAAAACAGAAAAAAATAGATATTTTCCAATAAATAATATACTTCCAACTATAATTAGCATAAGAGATAATGAAGTCACTATATATTAATAAATGGAAAATTCATTCACAGGATATAATATTTGTAAATATGTATGTACCAAATTTTGTTGCTCCTGGTTACATAAAAAAACCCACTAATGAATGCAAAATAACAGATATGCACTGATAAAGTAAAAGCAAATACCTGTAATACTCCACTCATATCTCAAACTAGGTCATCCAAATTAAAAATCAACAAAGAAACATCAGAACAAGCTATAGCAAATATTAAGTAGACTTATCAGATATATATATGTATATGTGTGTGTGTGTGTGTACATATTACAAATTCTTTTCAGTAGGTTACAGAGTCTTCTGTAAAATAGAAGACATTTTAGGACATTAGGGAAGTCATAACAAATATAATAATTTGAAATATCTCCTTAGAACTAATCAGATAGTAGACTATAACTAAAAGTCAATAGCATAAAATTAAAAATCAAGTAAAAACATACAAATACTTGGAATTAAGGGTTGCATGCTTCAGTACCTATTTGGTCATTAAAGAATCCTGGAGGGAATTGTAAAAATGTTAAGATCGAATGAAAATCAAAGCACAACAATGACAATTCTACAATGAATGTTTATAGCTATAAAGGTTCACATTAAAAAATATAGCAATCTTATTTTTGGTGTGAACCCAGCTTCTCCCTTGCTTTTTAATCCAGTCTCTCAGACTTGCTCCTACCTCTGCTTCCTGGGCACTCTGCTTCTTGGTACAGACCCTGGATCTCCTAGCTCTTCTCCTCTGACCTTCTCCTATTCCCATTTCTATGTGTCACCTTCTAACGAACAGAAGCCCTCTATCAGAGTCCAACAGCCACCACATTTGCCTACAAACCAGAGTAGGCAATAGTAATCAAAGACTGAAACATTCATCTAACAAAGACAAAACAAAATATCTTCACCAAGAAATACTTCAAACATCATAACTCTCAATGCCTAAATCCCATTAAAAAAGCACTAACATGAACAGCTAAGGCAATATGCCTTCTCCATAAGTTGGTAACCAAATTGTTTTAAAAAAAGCAATTTACCTAAGGCAGAAGATATAATTTAAAAATATTAAGTCTTAAAAATTAAGTGTATCCTAAAGGATCTTATGAGAGCTATGACTAAATATGCAAATGAAGATGGTGAAGACATAAACAAACAATTGAATGGAGTAATGAAAGCATTTCAGGACATGAAAGTACAATTTAACAAAAAATAAAATGAAATCACTACAGAAAACACAAACTGTGGGAAAAAGAATGGAAATGCAAAATTTAGAATACCAAACAAAAAACTTAGAGGTAAGCCTTAACCAACAGATTAAAAGATATGAAAGAGAGGATTTCAGATCTTAAACAAAAGGTAGAAAGATAGCTTAATCAAAGAACATGTTAAATCTAAAAAATTCAGACATAAAACATATAGAAAATATGAGATATTATGAAGAGATTAACTATATGGATAATAGATATGCACGAAGAAGCAACCCAGATAGAAGGCACAGCAAATATTTTTTGAAAAATCATAGAAGAAAATTTCCTAACCTAACGAAAGAGTAAAAGGTACAAGAACCATACAGAACGCTTAGTTGACAGGACAAGAAAGACATTCCCCATGCACATAATAATTAAAGCACTAAATGAGCAGACCAAAGACTAGATAAAGTTTCGATGGGAAAGTCACATATAAAGGCAGACACATTAGAGTAATACCTGAACTTTCAATGGAGATTCTAAAAGCCAGGAAGACCTAAATGAGTCTTCTGTAAGTTCTGAGATGCAAGCCCAAAGTACTATACCCAGCAAAACTATCAGTCACAATCTTGATTGTGGAAAAAAATCTCCACGAGAAAACCAAGTTTATGTAGTATCTATCTACAAATCCAGGTCTACATATGACACTAGAAAACATGCTTTAATCTGAAGACACAATTGCACCCAAGAGAACACAAAGAACATGTGATCCCAAAACAGTAAATCAAAAGAGAGAGGAAATACCCATACCACAATTATAAAATAACAGAAATCAATAAATATCACTCACTAATAACTCTGAAAAGTAGTGGTTTCAGTGGTGACCACAGACTAAATTTTGGAGTAGAAAACAGGATTCATCTTTTTGCTGCAGCTAAGAAACACACCTCATCAATAAGGCTAGACATTAACTCAGGGTAAAAGAATGAAAACAAGTATTGTAAGTAAAATCCCCCAAACAAGCAGGGATAGTTATTTTAATATCTTGTAAAATTATTTCAAATCCATACTAATTAGAAGAAATAGAGCAGGAGATTGCATACTAGTTAAAGGAAAAAATCCACCAAAAAGATATTATAATTTTAAACATTTGTGGACCACATACAACAGCACCCAAGTTCATGAAAGAAACACTTCTATGGCTAAAATCATATATTGACTCCCACATAGTGATAGTGTTTGATGTCAATATCCTATTCTCACAGATAGATGAGCCATCCAGACAGTAACTAAACAGGGAAGTGCCGAAGCTATATAACATCATAAATCAAATGTCAGTCAGGCATCGACAGAACATTTCACAGAAACACTGAAGAATCTGCTTGCTTTTTAGCATCTCATGGAACTTTCACCAAAACTGATCACAGATTATGATTTAAACCAAGCATCATTCCACCCTTCTGCCATCTATCCATAACTGTTCTATTTCCCTTTCCTAATGGGAACTATGAACTACAGAAAGCTTCAGAAACTTACCAAAATTGAAAAGCTCTCTTCTGAATGAAAAACAGGTCGAGATAAATTAAAAAATTAAAGACTTTCTACAGTTTAATGAAACAAATACAAAACATACTCAAATTTATGGAACATAATGAATGTGGTTCTAAGAGGCAAGTTCGCAGTACTAAGTGCCAACATGAGCATATCGGAGAGATCTCGTACTAGAAACATAACAGCACATATCTGAAAGCTCTAGAACAAAAAGCAGAAATCCCAGCCGAAAGGAGCTGATTGCAAAAAATAATCAGGCTCAGGGCTGAAATAAATAAGATAGAAACAAAGAAAATAATACAAAGAATCAATGAAACCAAGAATTGGTTCTTGGAGAATATCAGCAAGATAGACAAACCTTTATCTAAATTAACTAAAAGGCAAAAGGGAGAATAAAATCAGGAATAAGACATTTGCCTACTCTCTCCAAAAATATGAGAGCAGTTCTTTGAAGTAAACATTTTTTCTATGTCATCTATTTAGAAACCTATAAAAATGAAATTATGTTTTGAGTAATGACCTTTCTTACATCTATGTATGGAACCCCCATCCAGTTGACAACACATCATAATTAGGTGTAAACATTTGCTATCTAAACTGAGTTATTCACATTTGGTTTCAGGATTTTTTTCTGGCCACAGAAAACGATGCTTACGGCCTGTGGTTTGTGGCTTGTGGCTCTGAGGGTTTTCTACTCTTCTCTCGCTGTCATGTATACACCATTGTATTGGTAGAAGATAAAGTAAGCCAGCAGCAGTTATCATATTCAATCAACTGAAACCTGGGGCTCATGAGGTGCTGCCCTATAACTTGACACTTGGGAGCCTGCTGATGTGATAACCTTCACACTTGCCGGATCCCTTACATCCTTCCATGCAAGTAGAATTGTTTTTCTTAATAAACATGTAGTGATTTTGGTAAGTGAGAGTTAGGCCACCAAGAAAAACCTGAAGCTGCTGAGAGTAGGGCATGGATGCTAAAGTCAATGAAAACAGCTTGCTGCTTCCCAGAAGACAGCTTGAATGGCTTCCTGGGAGATGTGCTGCTGTGCTTTTTAAAAAGAAACTCAAATATCCAGGTGGAGTTCTTGATGGAGGAAATTGAACATAAGGTCATTCTAGAATAGCACTGAGTAGAATAAGTAGAACACCAGCAAATATCATTTAAGATTATGGATTCTCTTGCTGTGAACTTAATTACTAAACTTAATGCATATAATCTCATGGCTGGGAAACTTAATTAGGAGCAAAATTAGAATGGTAAAGAATTTAAGTGGTATTTGCAATGGTTCATAAGATAAAATCAGATTTAACATCATGTATGTCACTTTTTATTTTTCCTAAAGAAAGAGAAATTCAAAGTTTTGGCTATTTTTATAAAATAAAATAAAGTGTACTTGCAACCAAATGATAATAAATGAAGTTTTAGCTGACACCAAATAGGATCAGATAATCTTAAAATATACTAATGAAACACAACTGCAATGTTACAAAGGAAGGAGAGTCTCAGGACATACATTGCTACTCTAGTTTTTCTTAGTCACTTCCTTTTTTAAAAAATCAGAAGCATCTCATAAAAATATTCAAACTAATTTCTCCTTGCACAGAGAAAGTTTATTGTTGATGTTATGAGAAGTTGTGTGTCAGACATGCCAAAGCACCATAGTCTTGAATGTGAGGCACATTAGAATAGGCCTACATTTGATTTTATGATGTAACTGGGCATCACAGAATGCCCTCAAAGCTCCTGTCAGTTTAACACCCTTCACTAAGAAACAGTAAGTTTTTATATGAAACTAAAGAAGAATGAAAAAGAAAGAAGAGGAACTGGATAGGGAAAGATGGAAAACAAACTGGCTGGGCTGTGACAACGACCCTACACCACAAGCCAATCATGACCAGCAGGTAAGGACCAGCCTCAGAGCCTTGTCTTTGTAGAGTTATTTTGACAGCCTTGGTTTACCTAATTCTGCATTCTCTCATATGATACAAAATCTGTTAAACCATCATGTTGGCTTTTTCTGCAGTATCACACCTAGTGTAATGCAAATTGATAAGCAAGTTGTAATTTAGAGCCTATGGACATGACAGTTGGGATAATACTGTAGTAGCTCTGTCTGTTCTAGTTAAACTTTCTTCATAACCCACAGCACTGACAATTTAATAACAGCGAAACATGAAGCTTAGGACAGGAGGCTTTTCTAGAATTCTGAACACAGGAGTGTGAAACACATTCCAATAAGTAAGATCTCTCTGAGGGAAGACAAAACAAAACAAAAACTGTAACAGGTTTTAAGGTTGTAGGAGGTGAATATCTAACACATTTTCCCCTGATTTTGAATTTTGAAGCAGTCTCACTGTGTGACTACACAATACTGCAGCACACTAATAGTTTCTTTTCAGCCAAAAGTTTTGCTTTTCCTGCTGATAGTTATTTCTGAAGAGTTGAAAACCCACAAGAAAATGACCTCAGAAGAAAAAAATAATTTTAATGATGAATCTAAACCAGACCTGACGAGAAGCAAAGGTAGTGAAGGGAGTCTCTGAAGACTTGTGGTCATTTTTCTTGTTACTGTAACAAAATACGTGACAAGAGCAAGTAAAGGAGGGAGGTGCTTTCTTGGGTTCACAGCGTGACAGTATAGTCCTTCCTGCAAGATGTGCTGGGGCAGTGGCGGATCAGAGCTTATGAGAGTGGCCATGAATGGTTTAAGCTGAGGCCCAAGCCGTGACATAGAGAAAGTGAACAGCCTTTTCTCGGTCATCATTTTATTGGAACTGATTTGAGTTTCTCTCCATTTGGTTGATGATTCCGTCTCTGTGAACCCATAGGGCCCAGATTAATTGGCTGCATATGTCTTCTTGTGGTATCCTTGACCACTCTTCTGCAGAACTCCTCAAGCTTGGCCCATTGTTTGGCAGTGGGTCTCTGCGTCTGTTTTCATCAGCTGCTGAATTAAGCCTTTCAGAAGACAGTTATGCTAGGCTTCTGTCTGCAGGCTTAGCAGAGTATCATTAACAATGTCAAGGACTGGCTCTCTCCACGGGGTGGGTCTCAAGTAGGGCTAGTCATTGGTTTACCATCCTCTTAATCTCTGGGCCATCTTTATCCCTATGCTTCTTGTATGTAAGACTAATTTTGGGTGGAATGTTTTATGCATGGGTTGGGGTGGCAACTTTGTGCTCCCTATCCTCCTGCTGTTAGGAATCTCAGTTAGGGTCATCCCAATATACTCCCACCAAGCCTTCCCTGTCCCAGAGATGCCCGCATTTCCATTCTTTCTTTCAGCCTTCCCTCTTCCCACTCCTGATCCTTGCCCCCCTCCCATTACCCTGCTTGCCCCCTCTCCCAAACAGCTTGCTCATTCTATCTACTTCAGATGTCTATTTCATTTTCTTTTCTGAGTGAGTTTTACAGATCGTTCCTTGGGCCCTCTTTGGCTTCTTTGAGCCTGTGGATTGTAGCATGGTTTTCCTCCACATTATGGCTTAGTGTCCACTTAAAAGTGAGTGTGTACCATGCATGTCATTCTCTGTCTGGTACCTCACTCAGGATGATCTTTTCCAGTTCCATTCATTTGCCTGCAGATTGCATGATGTTTTTGTTTCTAATAGCTCAGTAGTATTTCATTGTGTAAAAGTATCACATTTGGGGTTCCAGCCCATGGAATGACGCCAAAGACATTTCAGGTGTCTTCTCTGCTCTGTTACAATGTTGTACTTTAAAATTAAGATCATTAAACAGGCGAGAAAGAAAACAAACAGGCAAACATAGAAAATGGAAATGAATGTAATAATATTTTGAATGATCCATTCCTAGGTGTTTCTATCTTAATATCTTGGATAACTGTGTTTCCTTTTTTATCTACAACTTCACTGGAATCTTGAAGAATTCTCTCAGATCATATAGCTGCCACACTTTGATTTCTTCTCTTCCAGTTTGTATTCCCTTGATCTACTCTACTTGTCTTATTGCTCTAGTTAGAACTTCAAGTAGTATATTGAAGTGATATGGTGAGAGTGGGCAGCCTTGTTGTGTTCCTAATTTTAGCAGGAACATTTTAAGTTTCTCTCCATTTAACTTGATGTTGGCTATTGGCACCATGACAGACCAGAGCACGGGGCTACTGCCCTTAAAAAATAATGTTTTTCTCCATACCCTTTCCAGCATGTGTTGTCACTTGAGATTTTGACACCTAAGGAAGTTAAGCAAGAAGGAGGACCCTGGGTAAGATGTTCAATCTTCATTCAGAAAGGCAAATGAGACAGACATCAGGAGAGGGAGAAAACAGAGAACAGGACAGGAGCCTATCACAGAGGGCCTCTGAAAGACTCCACCCAGCAGGGTATCAAAACATATGCTGAGATGCATAGCCAAAGTTTGGGCAGAGTGCAGGGCAGCTTATGAAAGACGCCGGAGATAGAAAGACCTGGAGGGAACAGGAGCTTCACAAGGAGAGCAACAGAAACAAACAAACAAACAAAATCTGAGCATAGGGGTCTTTTCTGAGACTGATACTCCCAACAAGGACCATGCATAACTTAGAACCCAGCACAGAAGTAGCCCAAGGCAGCTCATTATCCAAGAGGGTTCCCCAACAATAGGACCAGGGACCATCTCTGACATGAACTCATGGGCTGGCTCTTGGATCACCTCCACCTGAGGGGGGAGCAGCCTTACTAGTCTACAGAGGAAGACAAAGAAGCCAGTCCTGATGAGACCTGATAGACTATGGTCAGATGGAAGGGGACAAGGACCTCCCCTATCATTGGACTGGGGGAGGGGCATAAGAGAAGAAGAGGGAGGGTGGGATTTGGAGGAGATAGAAGAGGGGGCTACAGCTGGAATACAAAGTGAATAAACTGTAATTAATAAAAATGAATAAAAATAAATAAATGTACACTAAAAAGTGTTTTGGAAATATACTATTAAACAAAGTCCCTCACCTCCTGTGTAAAGAAAGAGAAAGAAAGAAAGAAAAAAAGAAAGAAAAAAGAAAGAAAGAAAGAAAGAAAGAAAGAAAGAAAGAAAGAAAGAAAGAAAGAAAGAAAGAAAGCTTCCTACTGGGGCTCCATTTAAAAGACCCTTGCGCTATTATTGTTCCGCAAATATTAACAAAAGTGTTTTCAAATGTGAGATTTCCTCTTGGTACAAAGGTATCATTTGACAGAGTTAGTATTAATACTGTGTGGAGGAAAGGTCTCGAGTAGTCTGCAGTGGTTTAATAATGCTATTTGTAAACAAGCCACCTGGTGTCTTCATTTGTACATAAAGCTATGCACTGCTCTGTTCTGTCCTTACAGAACTGAAGCAGAAAAGAATGCACTCTGTGTGGTTACTAGAAAACATTGACGAAGTTAATTTGAGGAAACAGCTTCCCTGCAGAGCAGCCCAGGGCAGCAGGGGCTGGATGCTGGACAAACTCTGCTCACCTCTCACTGAGATTTCAAAAGAAGGTGGGACTTGTCCTTTTTTCTGCTTACAGTTTTAACTTTACATTTGAAGAGAGTGAAAAGAATCAGGTGACAAGTTTTACTGCAGTATAAAAGAATTACAGGTCCCTGAAATCAATGGCTGTCAATCAAAGTCTCAACATGGGTGATGTGCAGGAATGATTGAAGACTGATTTGTTAGCTACAGAAGTTAAGTTGGCTTGGCATAGGGAAACATTGTCAATTGCCAGCAATTTACTATGTTTTTGAAAACCACAGGCTACAATTAAAAAACAAAACAAAAAAGATTAGGCCAGTTACTGTGTGTGGGTGGCATTTCTAGATTTAAGATGTAAACCTGGAGAGTTGTAAACTGAGAGCTGGGAATGAGGTTATAAAGTTTATCGAGAAACTGCTTTGTCCTGAAAATGTCCATTCCAGGCTTGGGGTTACCCCTGAACCACAGACCATGTGGGGGTTGAACATGTGTATGCAAATGAGCACTCTCGCTGAATGATGCCGTAACTGTTCCTGAGACCATTAAGCACCTTTGCTTGATGAGTGCTCAGCACTCTAATGCAGCTGAAGCCCATCGGAATATGGAACTGAACTCAAGGGTGTTATTAAAGGAGAGCACTGACCCAGTGCAACACAGTCTTGGGCCACACTGCTGAATTTGCTTTTTAACCACTTGTTAACCAAAACATCACTACAGGAAACCACAGAAATAATTGTCAGGGCAAATTCCACTAGTGCATACAAAAAATTATTGAACAAAATAGAATAGAAAACCATTGCCTTAAAATATTTCCATTAAAATATTTCCATTGCCAATTTTGGTTTTAACAGATCTCCACACATACCTGAAATCCGGGATGATAAACCTAATTCTGCATTTTACTGTGGGACTCATTGATAAGCTTCTAAAGAACAGAGTATAAGAAATGTGTGTGTGCTAACTGCACTGTGTCAAGTATTCTCCATAGACGAGCACGGACTACTAAAAAGTCTGAAGAGATTATTGTAGACAAGTGTTGGCTTCTTCATAGACGGTCTGCACTGCTACTTCCAGCTGGCTTCCAAATACTGTCATGCAGTACTCTGCTGCTTAGGTCTTGTTTTGCTTTTGTTAGCTTGTTACAAGCTAGAGTCGTTTGAGGTGAAGGAGTCTTAATTGAGAAAATACCCCCATGAAATAGGGCTGAAGGGAAGTTTGGGGGGCATATTCATGATTATTAATGTGGGAGAGTCCAGCCCACTGCAGCAGTGCCAGCCTTGGACAGTTAGTCCTATATTGTATATTAAAGCTCCCCAGTATCTGTGTCAATGAAAATTAGTTGCAATCTCACAGAGTTGAATAAAATCCATAATAGAGCAAATTTCTGCTATTCTTTTTAGTAATATTTATCTTAGGGTTTCTCTATTGCTCTTATGAAATGCTATGACCAAAGCAATATGGAGGAGGGGTTTATTTGGCTTACACTTCTACATCACAGGCCATTACTGAAGGAAGTCAGGACAAGAAGTCAAAGATGACAGGAACCTGAAAGCAGGAGCTGATGCAGAGCCATTGAGGGGTGCTGCTTACGGTTTGCTCAACATGTCTTGCTGAGCCTGCTTTTTTATATAATCCACCAGCCCAGAGATGGCATACCCACAATGGGCTGGGATCCCTCCATCTATCACTAATTAAGAAAAGGCCCTGCAAGCTCACCTACAGCCTGGATCTTACGAGGCATTTTCTTAATTGAGGTTCCCTCCTTTCAGATGATTTTAGCTTCTGTCAAGTTGATATAAAACTACCCACCACAATATTTTATAAACAACTGTATCAGAAGTGCATTCCCATCTGAGTATCTGTCATGGTCCCTCCTACAGTTCTGTCACTAATGATATCTCTCAGTGTTTTAGACAAACCAACTTGATAATAAACTCCCAATGTTGGGAACTCTCTGGAGACGGAGTTTCATGCATAGAAAGCCAGATCTGCACCTGTAGTTCTGACTTCCTGTGAAGTCTACTAGTCTTGATTGAATGCCCCAGGGTTAGTGCAAGCTCACTGAACCCATGTTCTAGTTCCAGCTGTGGTGTGTTCTTCATGCTTTCTGCTTTCAGGAGGTATTGATCATCCCTGCTGCCACTTCCTTCCTGCCACTTCTATCCCCTTCTCTCAGCAGGACACAG
This sequence comes from Rhombomys opimus, assembly GCA_010120015.1. NCBI lineage: Eukaryota > Metazoa > Chordata > Mammalia > Rodentia > Muridae > Rhombomys > Rhombomys opimus. Next base: position 2,538,375 of record REGO01000192.1, read on the forward strand.
TGTATGCCATGCCATGTGGTCAATGAGCATTTGTCAAATGAATGAAAGAATAAATGAATTGTGGGAAGGTAAAGAATTTTTCTCAGAGTAGAAACAGCAACTATAAGTGATACAAAAATATGTTCTCCATTCCCAATGAGAATTCATTCCACATATTCAAGCAAATAAGAAGAAACTTCTTTAATGAGGGTGTGAGTTTGGCTCTGGTTGATGCCCAAAGAGGAGACAACTTTAATAGGAGATTTTGCTAGTATAAATACAACTTAGTCTTATGCCTTCAATATATGCTGTCATCCTTAAGAATACCTGTCCAGATTACACTTAGAACAATTTAAACAGACAGAAGACTGCAAGTCTGGCCACACGGGCATGTGAGAGATTTATACAGAAAAGATATTGCACGAATTATTTCTTAACTAACTTAAAATTCTTGTTTTACCTGGGGTTGTTACCCAGAGTCATTTTGCCCACTTGGTGCTTTCCCTGAGGAGAATACAGGGCACTTAATGGCAGAATACAGGGCACTTAATGGTAGAATACAGGGCGCTTAATGGCAGATTGGGACTTAATGATAGTTGGTAGCTCTGTGCTGCTGCCTTGAGCTTTCCTTTAGAGTCCTGTTGAAGACATAGGGATGCCCATTGCTAAGTCAGAGTTGTCTCTCTTCATTAGGGGAAGGAGCCTGATTGGTGGTCAAGTTCTATAAACAAATAGAAGAACCATTCCTTCTCAACAACCCCAAACTTCAGTTGTGGTATAGTTTTTATTTCTAAGATTTTACTAACTCTGGTTAGTACTGCTTATCTCCAGTCATACTGGAGGCAGCACTCCTTTTGCTGAATTCTCTTTGTGTAACTTAATACTTCCTAAGCAAGTTTGTTAGGGAATCCTTTAGTATCAACTTATTACTTCGAGTTTCTCTGCTTGAGGAAGGAATGAGGTAAGGAAGCAAGTGAGGATAATGGTTTCATCACTACTTGAGTGCCAGGTTTTTGTATATGTTACTTTTAATCCTACTGGGGAGGGATGGGGAGTTGAATGAATAAAAAGAAAGGGACAATCACAAACTGAGAGCTGCTATGATGGACTGGGAGAGAGTGATAAGGATGGCAGGCGAAAGAAATATAGAAGGAAAGAAGAGAGACAGAAGTCTAGGTATTACTCTGTGTAGGAGACTGTGCCCAGGAAAGCAAAAGGACAGCTCAGAATTGGTCAACTGGGGAGACATCTTGGTTCAGATGAGGCATTGGCAGTGCCTCAAACATAGCAGCCTCGGGATAAAAAACATAATTATCTGCAAGTCTAGAACGTAAGAGTGTCTGTTTTGGAAATATAGGCTGATGCTTTCAAATACAGTAGATTATCTAACACATTGTGACATGTATCAGCAAAATTATATATAATCCCACTTAAAAATTTCTCCTATGATCTGCACAAATAGTATTGGCAAGCATCAGTGTAGCTGAAGAAACACTGAAGATAGTGTAATGCTGTGTGACTTGAAACTGTCATAGATTGATGGCCGGCTCTGGGCAGTGTGTGAACCCAAGACATGCTAAGAAGCAAGCAAATCCAGATTTGGAATCTTCCTTATGATAGTTTCATCACAGCCACACATTGTATTTTTTTTCATGATATGAATTAGAAATAGAGAATCACACAGCAGTTTCCAAAGAGGAAATGCATAAGTAAATGCCAGCCTTTATCTTAGTATGAAATAGACTTTCCTGAACATCTCATACACTCACAATGTCACAATATATGCTCTTTACCAATACTCTAGCTTAATAAAACAAATTACCATAAGCTGGAAGAATTGTGTACAATAAATTCAGAGTGAAGGGTTTCTAAGCAGTAACATTTGTTCTTTTTAAAAAACATTGCTCCTCTGCTGCCAAAACAGTTGGAGTAGAAGAACTGAAACTAGAAATATCATTTTTCTTCAACTCACAGTCAACTAACTACTAGTATTGATTTTCTAATTTGTGGTATACATATATATCTATCCCTTGAATAGTCTGTAGCAATATGCCATCATAAGAGTTTTTAAAATTTATTTATTTTTTTTATTAATTACAAGTTATTCACTTTGTATCCCAGATGTAGCCCTTCCTCTCATTCCCTCCCAATTCCACCTTCCCTCCCTCTTCTCCTCCTATGCCCTTCCCCAAATACACTGATAGGGGAGGTCCTCCTCCCCTTCCACCTGACCCCAGCCTATCAGGTCTCATCAGGAATGGCTGCAATTTTCTTCCTCTGTGGCCTTGTAAGGCTGCTCCCAAAGAGCCTGCCACTGAGTTCATGTCAGAGACAGTCCCTGTTCCCCTTACTAGGGAACCCATTTGGACACTGAGCTGCCATGGGCTACGTCTGTTCAGGGGTTCTAGGTTATCTCCACGCATGGTCCTTGGTTGGAGTATCAGTCTCAGAAAAGACCCCTGTGCCCAGATGTTTTGGTTCTGTTGCTCTCCTTTTGGAGCTCCTGTCCCCTCCTGGTCTTTCATCTCCCCCTTCTTTCATTAGATTCCCTGCACTCTGCCCAGAGTTTGGCTGTGAGTCTCAGCATATACTTTGATACCCTGCTGGGTAGCGTCTATCAGAGGCCCTCTGTGGTAGGCTGTTGTCCTGTTCCCTGTTTTATTTTATTTTATTTTTAGAACCTCAGGGAAAACAAATGCAGGACTCACATATTTTAAAAACTTCAGAGATTTAAGTAATTAAATCACAATGGCAAATGGCCCATGCACACACATGTCATATGCTCACAATATACGCTCTCTACCCATCCTCCAACCTAAAATTCAGCCCCTGTTTCCTCACATCATCTTTCATCATGTTTTTATTTCCCACCCAAGTGGTAGCTATCTCCCTGTCCTCAGAAAATAGGGTATGTAGTAACACAGAGCAACTTCTTAGATACAAAGATTTCAGGAGCTCAGAAGAGTAAGGCCTTCAAGGATGTTGGTTCTAAGATTAGTGTCTTAACTCAATATAAAGTCCTCTTCCTACTGGGTAGTTGGGGCAGAATCCTTTAACCCCAGAACTGGGGAGGCAGAGGCAGGCGGATCTCTGAATTCAAGGCTAGACTGGTCTACAGAGTCAGTTGCAGGACAGACAGGGCTAGACAAAGAAACTCAATCTTGAATAAATAAATAAATAAATAAATAAATAAATAAATAAAACGAATAAGTTAATGAAAACATAAAGCCTTCTCCCTGGGGCTAACCAGACACTTGGCTATACACTGCAGTCAATTGTAGATGACGGTGAGAGAGAGAGTCCTTCAGGTGGTCCAGCCGTGCTTCATGGACACTAACTGAATCCTTGTCTCCTCTAAGCCCTTTCGGTGTGCTACATTCAGTCATAAAATGTAGTAGACAAGCACGAGAAAAGTAAATAATTTATACTTTTTTTTTTGCAATCCACTGATTTTATAAATAAGAGTAAACCAGCCTATGACATGAATTCTACTACAAATGACTACACAATAGAACTAAATATTTTACTTCATCTAAAACTCATACACTATAATAACAATAAATTATTATCATTATTCCTGAATTGAATAGCTGTTACCAACTCTAACAGCTGCACTATGAGTAGCTGTCACACAAATACACTCTCCAAAGTTTGATTTGTAATTGTTTGTTGTACGGCTTACTTGCCTGCTTTTGATCACTTCCCCCTGGCAGCGCTGTCTTGCCTGGCATAAGGGGATGTGGATATGCTCATATCCTGATGTGACTTGATATGCTGGGGAAGGTAGATACTGGTAGGCTCTCCATTTTTGGGGAAGGGAGAAAGGAGGAGGGACTGGGAGAAAAGAAGGGAGGGGGATTTTTTTAAAGATACCTGGCATTGAGTGGTAGGATGTATACACACACAAAATTTTTATCTTCAACTATCAAGAAGGAACATGTTATTATCACTTATCGCTCATCCCATAGGAATGTGGGTGCTCTAACAGGACACTACATGACTACTTAACAATGGAAATGATGCCCAGAGTTTTTTTTTTTTTTTTTTGCATAGAAAGAATATTAAGATAGATATCTATTAATGAGCACATGGCATTGGAAATATTCTTCACCAATCCCTTTTGTGGTTCTTCTGTACATACCTTCCCTACAGTATTATAGACTCTATTGTTCTGTAGAGTCTTTTATTTTGAGCCTGGATGGACTTTTAGGTCTCCCTATTTCAAACAAGAATTCAAGTTAATTTCCTCTAGAAGGGAAAAATGGATAGTAGCAATTCAAATAATGGGCCAAGAAGAAGTCTCCTGGAGGGTGGGCCTCCGGGGCTGGAGAGTCACTGGGGACTGGAATGGAGATTCTTCTGTTTGGCGACACACAATAAGCACCACACTGGAGCCGCAGGGGCAAGAATACAAACCAACAGTAGAACACAGTGTGGATTTCATGAGTTTGTGTCACCATATAAAGACTATTCCTCCATGCAGAAGTTGCCTTGGAGCACCTCAGACCTGTAAGTAAGAGCTCTGGGCAAATCTTAAGACTGGGTGTTTCATGCTTAGAACAGGGTGGCAGTTTCCTGCCAAGGAATTTCAAAGTCTGTGAAAGTCTATGACAAATTTCTATTCTTAAACTTTTTCTAAGTTAGAGCTAATAACAAAATGTACTGACTTATTAGTTTGGTAAATACTAACATTTCTACCATTAAAACGACAGACAAAGAGCTAGGAATAATAAACTGGTGTTATAATGGACCTACTAAAGCTGTTTATGAAATACCAAGTTATATAAGATAAAATGTAGGTAAAGGAGCAGTTGAGGGTGAATAAACAGTACATTAGATTTGCTAGAAGCCAGAAGCCATAGGAAGGACAAGTCTGTGTCTCTAACAAAATTCAAGCGTAAGTTTGCTGAAAAAATGTTTCTGTTAAGATTTTTTCAGTATGACTGTTGTCAACTGAGCTCATTCCGATAATAAAAAGAGATACCTCTGGCTAACAGCTTAGGACTACTCCTATGTCAAAGAACATGCCTCTAAAATGCAGTTCAAAGGGGGCAGCCATTAGGTCTTCTCTGCCGTTAAATCTGGGTTCTCTTATCGGGAGAAGTATGATTCTGCCAGCCAGGCAAGATGGAGTTGATGAACAGCTCCTGAGAAAAGCAGCCCTGGCCTGCCTCAGAGTAAGCCTGGTGCTATCCTGCACTGTAAATCTACCATTTGTCTACACAACCAAACAATGGAATTTCTGTCCCTGTGAAAGAGGTTTAAGTGCTCAAAGTGCAAGTTGGGATCATACAGGCTCAGGGGAATTTCTGTTCAGAGCTGCTTCTCCCCCTCCTGCATTAGCCAGAACTAGATGTGCCCTATTGCTATTTTAAAATTTCCCTTTATTAAGCTCTAAGAACTGGAGTGATTTCTCACTAGGGGGCCATATTAATTGTATAATATCATCACTTTACTATTAAAAGCTTGTTGGCTGTTTTTCCAACAGTTACTATGTCTTTTTCAAATGAGACAATCAATTACTAGTTCCCACGTAATGCAGCCTGGTACTTCTGATTGCTCTAACTTATATGAAGAAACTTAGCTATTTGTGTTTCCCAACATCAGCTTTCTTAGTTCTTCTTTCATATGTCTGGACATTACAAGAGGTTCCTACACTGTTGCCCCTGAAACAAGACACAGTCTGAAATCAGAACAGGAGCTGCTCAGAAATCCATCCTGGGAAAGGGAAGGGAAGGGAAGGACAGGACAAAAGGATAAAGGAAAGAAAAGGAAAGGAAAGGAAAGGAAAGGAAAGGAAAGGAAGGGAAGGGAAGGGAAGGGAAGGGAAGGGAAGGGAAGGGA
>REGO01000192.1:2544287-2568907 GCA_010120015.1 Rhombomys opimus
GGAAAGGAAAGGAAAGGAAAGGAAAGGAAAAAGGAAAGGAAAGGAAAGGAAAAAAGTAAAGGAAAGGAAAAGATAAAGGAAATGAAAAGAAAAAGGAAATAATGTTATTCTCAGCAATATGTTTTCACAGCTGGAAGCCAGGCACTACTCTGTCACCTCCACAGGAAAAAAAAATGTGTCATCCAAAATCCTACACCAGCTGATACAAAATGACATCTGAAGTCAAAGCCTAATAGAAGTATGTCTTCCCAGTGTGGAGTCATGCCACACGCGTAGAGACTAATTAAGAGAAATGCTCTTTACAGTGCTCATCTGGCTGCTTAGCGACCATAGAAGAGCTGGCCTTTACCAGAATGCTTTACTAGCTTATATACACACCTTAGGTCATCCTCTAGGCCTCAGCTCCTGGTTATACTTTAAACAATTAAACAGAGACAGAAGATTGCAAGTCTGGCCTCTTGGTTAGTTGGGAAATATACACAGTGAAGAGATTGCCAGAATTATTTAAGGTGGAGAACTTTGTTGTTGCTGTTGTTGAGGTTTTGTTGTTTGTTTTGTTTTGTTCTCCAAATAGCTGTTCCCTGGAGTCATTAATGGTGTGATGGCATTGAGCTTTATGGTTGTTGTTCAAAACAGAAAATATTAAAGTGTATCTATGTATCACTGGGAATGCTCTATTTTCAAGAGAAGAAACTTTTACAAGAAAGATGAGATAACATTAGAACCCGGTCTTGAACAGGCCAGAAGTAAAGTCTAAGCAAAGTTAAGAGCTCAGCAAGGCAGGTGAAGAACACTGAAAGGGATAGGAGAGGATGCCAGTACAGGGACATAGATTATAGAAAATACGGCACGTGGCTTTCTTCTTCCCTTGTTGCTTTTCTATTTTGTAAGATGGACGAGAACTATGGACAGCTGAGAGTAGGAGGAACTTGGGGGTATTTACAAAGACAAGTGGTTGTTAAAAGAAACTTATCAGAGGGTCTAAAGACGACTAGACTGGAGTACTGTAGCCTTTGACTACAGTTTGACCTTTCCCAACTTATTACGTGACATGAAACTATTATGTGAAACTGGAATATTCTTAGTTTGATCTCAGATTCACAGGCAGTAGGATGAGCATCCTTAATACCTATGATAGGGCATAGTCAATGTTCTGGTTATTAAACACTGTTCCCACACACAACATGAAATTTACAACTGGGTAGATAGGACGAGAATTCTCAAGAAATATATCTAGCCATTCTTTTCTTTGCCCTGTCCTTTATTAACAAGCATGCTAGCATAGTAACTCATGGTTACTTTTGGTATCAACAAGGGGTAGGGTTGAGTGTATCACTAGTGGCATTTGGAGGTCCTTTGTGAAACCCTGAGGTGAGTTCAGCTTCTGCATGTTCCCTGCTATCCAGCTCTTCTGGAGCACACAGCACTTGTGCATATCTGCTCTTGTGCATATCCCGTCCTGTAGACATTATGCAATGAAATGTCAACTTCTTTCTTAGCATTGGTAGAATGCTAAGAATATGGTAATGCTTAGAATATGGTAGAAACTTATAGACTTTGTGCTATAAATGGCAACAGTCAGTTTTATTTTCTAGATTGTAAGAAAATTCCAATTAGGATAATAAAACCATGATAACTCAAGGTTGCAAAAACACTTGAAATTTTTAATAAAGATTCACTAATTATCATCAGATTGAAAACTCATGCAATTATGCCTTATTTATGTTATGTAAGCAATGTCCTAAGAATCAAGGTTTTAAAATTGCTTATCAAGCCAACTGCCCAGAATTAAAAGATAGACATGATTTTTCAACTGAGACAAACCATCACAATGGTCTCTCAGTGGTCTGTTAGGGCTTTCTGCATCATTGTGCTAAGTGCCCATGAAAGCAACTGGCCATCAGAAAAATGGCATCATATCACTTAAAGGCTATCCTGGCATTATCCACCTAAGCCTAGGGATGATTCCAAAAGGGTCTTTCTCGAGTATAGAAATCACATAACTATTTTCATCATGATAACTACGTCTTTAGAAGGACTAATGAAGATAAATTTTGGGGTATAATTTTCCTTCAGGCTGCAGATCTTATGAAATATTTGGAAAGTCCTTTCTAAGGAATTATTTTATTCGTAATCTTATAAAGTATTATTTAAGATTGGTAGAATTCCTCCTTCCTTAAAACTCACATGTGGGAGTGGCTGATAGCCCACAGAGCAGACTTCATTTTCAGTGACCAGAAAGGCCAGTTTCAGCAGCGTGGAGCGCATGCCTGCGACTGCACACTGAGGAACTCAGGTAAGTCATAAACACCGCTTCCATCAGTGTTGGGATTTGGCTGGCTTGAACTCGTTCTAGTCTTGTGGATTTAGCCACAGCTGTTGACAGTTCATGTGCCATGACCTTGACCTGTAGTCAGACTTTTGGACTATTTGTTGGGTCCTTTTTTCCCCTCCCTACACCACCCCTATCTCTTACAAACACCTGATAGGAGAGAAGGAAGGTTAGAGGAGAAAGGGGACATCAGTTTCATTAGACTGCTTCCTGCTGGTTAGGGGCATTGAGTTTTGGGGGAGCAATTTGATCTTCATTGTCAAGTATCTCCATGCAGCAAACAGCCAGAGTTAGGCATTATCTCAAAAACAAAACAGAAACAAAAACATTGATTGAGTCAAATGACTAAACAACTCTTGAATGCAAAAAATAATAACCAAGTCTTGGATAGTTTCCTATAATAAATAATTTGTCATTTTAATTTGATTTTTAAATAAAATTATTGTAAAAATCTAGGAAAAGAAACACCCTTGCAGGTTCTCATATGAGGGTGAATGAGACCCTGGACTACAGGTGTCCAATCATATTGTACTATGGAGAGCACTTGTTTAAACACACATAATTCACATTCTGCAGGTTTGAAGACTCTGTTATTGTAAGTCTGACATTCACAAAGCTCTCTGGCTTCTTTCTTGGTCTGCAATCCTTCCCTTCTTTCAGGGCTCACAACTGTAAGCCCTTTGCTGTCATAATCTGTCCCCGAATGAACCCATAACTCTCCCTACTTTGATCTCTTTCCTCTGACAAGGAGACTCTGCCACCATGTTATCTATTTCGTCTTGGGCCCCTGGCCAACGTGAATGTCAAATTTAAGTATAAACAGTTTTTGTTGAAAGCAATGATGATTATCAGACTTCTGGTAGGTTATAAAAATATTTCATGTTTATTTCTTTCTTTGAAAGTGTTTATCTGGATAATCATGTCCTTCCAAAGATATTCCTAGACATGCATCTCTCCTCTTGTCTATTCTTTCCCAGTTCCTAGACATTCAGGTTCATGCTTTTCAAGGCTGTTTGAAAGATTCAGTGGGTCAGACAATTATCTGACACAGTCAGAGAGCTGAAGAGTACTATAAAGGGCAATGCCAGTCATTACAAAAGCAAAATAATAGCTAGTATTGATCTTAAACATTGATCCTGCCTTTTCTTTCTGAATGATTTTCACAGTGTTTATTTAAAATAGTTTCCCCAAAATCAATACAAATTTTAAAACCCTTCATTTCTTCTTGTCCTCAGTACCTAAACACAGTGCTGGGCATAAGGTAGAAGATTTAATTCCATCATTATTCATAAAGCTGTTCATCTTCTCTGTGTAGTTGTATATGCAGCTGTCATTCATGACTTTATATTTTTTAAAAGTCTACCAATGCACATAAATGCAACATTAAATAAAATTATTGAGTCTCATAAACACCAAAAAAAAAAAAAGCCTCAGAAATAGGAAGGAAATTAGTTTGGAAGAAGGAGTTCAGTGGGAGGGGAGGGGAGAAGAAGGTTAATGGGGTGATTGTCATAAAAATATATTCTATAGACATGAAATTGTCAGAATTTTAAAAATATGGTTTACAATTTTTATCATTAAATAAATTAAAATAGCATCAAGAGGAGAATTACACAACAGGAAATCTTTACTGTTGTTGTTGTTTTCTGTGACCTGACAGCTAGCATATATTCATCGCTATTCAACAATGAGGCTAGCACAATGTTAGGCTCCCACTACAGATAGAAACAAAATAGAGACCACACATTTTAATACTATCCAGTCTGAAGTGGGAGGGAGGGAAATGGTTGCTGCAACAGAGGTTCCTCAAAGGCTCGTGGGGGAATAGCAGAGTTGAGTCAGCCTGGGGAGATGACTGAGGAAGCTGATAGGCCTGACAGTTGTTTTGGATCAAAGTTTTGTTTCTTTTAGAATGTTCTCTCTAATTCCTAAGAAATAGTCTATGGCCTTTCCTAATGCACTGAGTGTTAGAAATGAATTTCAAATACTGTGATACTCAGAGGAAATAAAGCAGAAACAGACCCTTACATGGCATTTCTTCATGATTTACAGTGTTTGAAGAGCAAATAGCACACTAAAATTCACCTCAGTGTCTAACTGCGTATGGTATAATAACCACGCCCACACTCTGATATGAACTCAGCCTCACAGAGTAATGCAGACTTGAAGCCCACGAAGCTGTTGGTTTGTATTCTGAGGTAAGAAAAAGTAAGCCATTTTTTCAGTTGTTGGAGAGGCCGCTTTTCTTCATTTTCCTGTGTCTTCTTATGAGAACAGCTTCATGCATGTCATCACTTCCCATTTCCAGGTTGCATTACCATAACCTTCCAATTAGCTGCTTGGGAAGCTCAAGCTTTCCCATACTACTGGACACATTTGACCTGCTGCATCTCTCCAGAGCAGGATTCATGAAAGGTTTACTGAAGGCTGGCAGAGGCAGGAAATGGTGGCCTAAGATAAGCTTCCATGACAGTGGCAAGGTTGGAACACTGTGAGCTACAATCAGACTTGTCTAGGGCAAGGTCATAGTGTCCTGTTGAGACCCCAGGAAGAGAAAAAGCCAAGTAATTTAACACTAACATACACTCGGGTGTGAATATGAATTCATATGAGCTTTGCTCAGTTAGTTTAGAGGTCCGTGTTTTCCTGGTATCCTCCATACCCTATAGCTCTTACAATCTGCCTCCTCTTCCAAGGGGTTTTCTGAGCTTTCAGGGAAGGGATTTGATGGCAAATTCCCACTTAAAGGTTTGTGATTCAAGGTCTCTCTATTTGCCTAACATCTGGCTGTGGCTCTCTGTTCCCATTTGCCGAAGGAGGAATCTTCTCTGATGAGGGTTGAGTAAGACATTGATCTATGCATATCACGGAATATCATAAAGAGCCATTTTATTGTTACATTTTTAAACCAGTAGTATTTGGTTTTACCCGAGGTCTCTGGTATATTTGGTCCATGGTTCTTGGTTACCAAAACAGGTTGGGTATGGGTTCCATCTTGTGAAGTGGGCCGTTAGGCAAATCAGGCATTGGTTGTTTACCCTGCCAAGTTTTGTGCAACCACGGTTATAATGTCTTTTGTGGGCAGGACAGATTGTAGACCGAAGGTGTTTACGTTTCTCTTTGTTAGCCTGCAGAGTACCTTCCCGTATCGAAGATCCTAGATGGGGCAGAATGTTTACTGTAGGCACCAGCTGGAAAACTTCGTGTTCAGTGAGTTCTGTGGTTGTTGTCATTAGCAGTGGGACCTTGCTGTCCATTTACAAGATCAACCTGTTATTTTGGTAACCGTATGGGTTGTGTGAGGATTTCCATGGGATCTCTTTGGCCAACAACTCTATTGGATATAACCCAGTCACGGTACTGGAAACTTTGCTTGGTGATAAGTGATGGTTGAGTGGGGCTCCATTCCTCATAATATTTGGAGCTTTATTAGGATTTCTGCCACATATTTTAGGAAGTTTCAACAGTACTAGTTTTTGGTACCATCCCTCAAATGCCTTTCAATTTTTTAGCTGTCTCTCCCAGAATTCCTTCCCTCATTTGCATCACTCCTCCACCTCCCTATCTGATTCTCCCATTTATATCCCCCATCTTCCCACAAAATCTATTTTATTTCCCCCTATATAGGATATCAATGTGTATCCCTAGTCCCCTTTTCTATATTTGACTTCTCAGGAATTGTTAATTATAGCATGGTTATGACATACCATATTTATCATTCTGGGTCTGTGTTACTTCATTCAGAATGATTTTTCCTAGTTCCATCAATTTGCCATGCAAATTTCATTATATATATGTATATATGCATATAAAATACATATATAATACATACATTCATACATTTGAGTAACATCTAGGGTTGTTTCTAGATTCTGGCTATTATGAATAAAGCAGCAATGACCATGCTTAAGCAAATATCCTTGTGGTAGGATGGCTCATCCTTTGGGTATATGCCAAAAGTGGTATCATTGGATCTTGAGGTTGACTGTTTCCCATATTCCTGAGGAATCACCACACCGATTTCTATGGTGGCTAGACAAGTTTGCACTCCCACCAACACCAATAGTGAGTGTTTATTTATTTCACACAGAACTGTTGGAGGTTGGTCCAGTGCTAATTACTGGCCCTCAAGATTGGTTACTGCCCTCTGGATATACCCATACTTGTTTGTGCAAATCTGCCTAAAACATTATACCTGATTGGTTCATTAAATGGCCTATACTTGGGCAGGACAGAATGGGGTAGGCATGGCTAAGGCTCCCAGGCTTTCTAGGACAGAAAAATTACAAGAATCATGTGAGAAAGATGGATGGAAAGAGAGGAAGAAGGAGGACACCATGATGGGTTAGCCTGGAGAAAAAAAAAGCCATCATAGGGTTAATAATAACTCTGTAGTATTAACCAGCATTCACAGTTAAACATGTAAAAAGGACAAAAGAGAGAGAAGAATCCCAGCTCAAAGGCCCAGAAAATATTTTCAACAAGATTACAGAAGAAAACTTCCCTAACCTAAAGAAAGAGAGGCCTAGAAACATATGAGAAGTGTTCAGAACACCAAATAGAATGGACCAGAAAAGGAAGTTCCCTTGGCTCCTAATAATCAACTCACTAAGCCTACAGAACAAAAAACATTAAACACTTCATGGGAAAAAGACTAAGTAACATAATAACTAAAGGTAACTAAAAGCCAGAAGGTCTTGGAGAGATCACAGATGCCAGTGCAGACTCAGCAAAGCACCAGAGATTAAGAAAACAAGACATTCCATGATAAAATTAAATTCAAACAAAATCTAGCCTTACAGAAGGAGCTAGAAAGAAATCTCAGCCTAAATATATAATACAGAAAATGAATAATTTTACTCTAGAAAATCATATACATACACCACCTCTACCAATAAAAAAACAAAACAAAACAGGAATTAATTTAACAATTGCTGGTCATTGACATCTCTCAATATCAATGAATTCAATTCCCCGATAAAAAGGCATAGACAAATAGAATGGTGAGAAAACAGGATTCCTCCTGTGGCAAACAAGAAACACACCTCAACTTCAAAGATGGACATTACCTCAGAGTAAAGGGTTAGAATAAAATTTCTAAACAAATGGACCTAAAAAGCAAGCTGGTATTGCCATCCTAATAGCTAACAAAATAGACTTAAAACAAAAATTAATCAAAAGTACCTTAGAAGAACACTTCATATGCACCAATAACTAACTAACTAACTAAATAAATAAATAAATAAAGTAGACCAAGATAATGTTTCCATTCTTAACATCTATGCTCCAAATGAAAAGGAATCCACAGTTGTCCCTGAAACATTGCTAAAACATTAATACCCTACTCTAACCAAAGGACAGCTCATTCAGAAAAAACAAAAACAAAAACAAAAACAAAAACAGAAATGCTGGAGCTAACAGACATTATGAACCAATTTTACCTAACATATATCTACATAATATTTTACACAACATCCTTAGCCATGAGGGAATTGTAAACCAAAGCTAGTTTGAGATTCCATCTTTAACTGTGAGATTGGCTAAAATAAAATCACAAATGACATTTCTTGATGTCAATAATTTGGAGTAAGGGGAATACTCTTCTGTTGCTGGTGGGAGTGCAAACTAGGGAAGACTCCTAGTAAGGGGGGGTATACAGAAACTGAAGTGGCCATACTCTGTAACCAGGTAAGGCTTCCAGCAACGTGACTGGGACTTCAACCTAGTCACATAACCTTTGACCTACCATTTGCCCTTTCTGCAAGATGTGCTGCAGAAATGGCGGTGCAGACTTGGGGTGGCCACAAGCCATTCAATGACTGGTCAAACTGGAGGCCCAAGCCATAAAAGGGATCCCATGCTTGACACTGCTTGGATGGTCAGGTACCGATAGATGAGAGACTAGATTAGTCATCACTAGAAAGGCTTCAACCAACAACTGATGTAAACAGATGCAGAGATCCAAAACCAAAAAACAGGCAAAGCTTAGGGAACGATGTTGAAGAGGGCAAGGAAGGATTGTAGAAGCCATAAGGATTGAGGACACCATGAGAACATGACCCACAGAATCATTTAAGCAGGGCTTATAGGAACTCATAGAGACTGAGTTGATGATCAGATCACAGAGCCTACATGGGTCTCAGCTAGGCCTTCTGCATACATCTTATGGTTGTGTAGGTTAGTGTTCTTTGGGGTCTCCTGATGTTGGAGTGGGGACTCTCTGACTCTTTTGCCTGCTTTTGGGATCCTTTTTCTCTTACTGATTTGCCTTGTCCAGCCTAGTCTTATTTAACTTGTTATGCTGAGTCAGCTGATATCTCTAGGAAGCCTGTTTGTTTGTTTTGTTTTATTGTTTTTGTTTATTTGAAAAGAAATGGGGAGGAGTGGATCTAGGGTAAGTGGATCTAGGGAAAAGAAGAACTGGAAGGATTGGAGATAGGGGAAACTGTGGTCAGGATGTAATGTATGAGAAAATAATAACAATAAAACAGCATTTTAGAAATTGATCTAAATATAAGAAATTTATTCTACAAAGTAGCTTATTAAGGTTTGCTTGATGATCATGGAAATTCAAATTAAACTGCTTTGAGATGCCAGATCACTGCCATCATAATGGATTTTATCCAGAAAAACAAGTGAAGAGAAATGTGAGCGAATTGCTGTTGAAGACGTAGGGAAAGAGGAACTGCATTCACTGTGAGGACTGTAAACTGTGTACCACTATGGGACTATGAAAACAGAGTTACATTTCTTTTCCAGCTATACTACTCTTAGCTACTCATGTCAACATTCCACAGAATACTAGTCAATCCATGTTTACAGCTGCGCTACTCACAAGATCCAGGAAATGGAGTCATCTTAGACATCTATCAGCAGATGAATGCATAAAGAAAATGCATTTGCTGCACAATGAAATTTTATGTAGCCATAAAAAAATGAAATCCTGTCATTTACAGAAATGGATGCAACTAGAAAACTCTATGTAAACAAATCAGACTCATAAAGACAAATTATTATGTGCTCTATTACATGTAGCACCTAGGTCTAAAATTCTACGTGTGTTTCTATATGTGCATATTTGTATGCAGGAGTTGGGGGGTCTTGAGAAGGCGGTATTATAAGAGAGGTGACAAATAGAATGAAATCTGGGTACATGTATTGTAAATAAGAATGGTGGAAAGAGAGAGAACCAGTGAAGGATGACAATGAGGATACTGGGCGAAGGGAACAATGGGATCATAACAATACACAATGAAACCCAATACTTTGTCTACAAACCTAAAACACGAATTAAAAAAAAAAAAAGAGGAGAGCAGAATTGCTAGCTGGTACTTTTGTTTGCATGGCTAATCCTTCACATGTTTATTTGTGCTCCCTTCTAGCTCTGCATATGGAGAGGCCCTCTTTACCTGCACTGCCTTTGAAACACAAGCTTTGGGCTTTGTCTCCTTAGTGCAAGACAGTAATTTCCAGGATGGGTCTATGTGACAAACACTACCTTTAACAGATTTTTCTTGAATATAAAACTGAAAGGGGGAGTTAATTTATATCTTTTCAATGTTTATTAAAATCTACTGTAGCAGTAATTTCTATCAGATATATTTTTAAATTATTTACATGTATAGGTGTTTTGTCTGCATGTTATCTGTGTGCCCCATGGTGCATGATGCCAGTGGAAACCAGAAGAATATATAAGATCTCCTTGGTTGGATTTACCGTGGTTCTGAACACTGTGTGGGTGTTGGGAATCAAAACCAGTTCCCCTGGAAGAGAAGCTAGTATTCTAACCCTCTGAGCCATCTCTCCAGTCTCCAGACATCTTTTTCTTTTCCTTTGTCAATGTTGTTTTCTCTGGAAACGTCCACTTCTCAAGCCATACTCTATTTTAATAATGCACAAGACAGCCAACAACTTTGATTCAACAGATGATAAACTTCATAGTTCTCACAGTTGCTCCTGAGCAGCAAATGGGATGGAAAGAAAGCACAGGTCCACACGAAGGAACACAGACTCCCACAGATGCACACTCAGTGGACCATTAAAATTCAGGGTGGGGAGGGCATGAGAAAGGAGCTGGGAAGTCAGGCGTGATCCTCAGCTACTGTAGCTGAAGGCACTGTGCCACACGCCCTCCACCTTCACACTTGCAGCCCTGCACATTCCTGCAGAACTGCACTCATCCACACAAAGTGGCTTTGGTTGCAGATAGCCTAGATCACTGCAATCGTCACCCAGTGACCCTCAGGCCTAGCAACAGACAACTGCTTTGGTTGCAGACATACCCTCCTAAATGTCCTCAGCCTCTTGGGTGCATCTGTTAGCCTTCCTCTGCGGATCAGTCTTCAGAATTTTTAAATTTTCTCAGGTATTTACTGTTTTGTTGGAAGAAAAGAGAAACATTCACCCAATGGCTCCTCATTATTCCAGTGGGAATTCTATAAATGATACCAGAAAGAAAGGTCTAAAGGAATTGGTGATGTCAAAAATGGATATTGGACATACGTATGAAGAACCAGATACGGCTGCAAAACTCTACCAGAAGGTGAAGATTCTTTGCTGGATAATGAGATCACAAAGCCTGCATGTAAGAGCCAAACACATTAGAGATACTTGGTCCCAGCATTGAAACAAAGTGCTGTTTATGAGCTCAAAAGGAAGCACAGACTTCCCTCTGTGGGACTAAACACTAAAGAAGACAGACGTCATTTGTCCGAGAGAATATTAAAGGCCTTTTTGTATGTTCATGACCACTACCTGGAAGATGCAGATTGGTTCATGAAAGCAGATGACAGATATGTTACTGTAGACAACTGAGATGGTTTCTGGCAAAATCGTGACCCAAAGGAACTCATCTATTTTGGGAGAAGATTCAGACCCTGTGTAGACCAGGGCTAGATGAGTGGAGGGGCAGGCTATGTCTTGAGCAAAGAAGCCTTGAGGAGAGTGGTGAATGCAATAAAAATGAGTGCCTGTGAACGGTTACTTCCTATGAAGATGTCAATGTGGGAGAGAGCTTACAAGTGGTCAAAGTGAAGCCAGGAGTCTCCAGGAACACCCGGGAAAGAAATTTTCTATCCCTTTTTGCCAGATCACTTAATTCCAGGTTTGTACTCCAGCTCCTTTTGGTACCACAAATACGATTATTACCCTCCCACACATGGTCCCAACTGCTGTTCTGATTTTGCAGTTTCTTTTCACTATGCAAATGCTATAGTCAGACATGAGTTGGAACACCTAGTTTATCATCTCCAGCCATATGGTTATGCATATAGATATCAGTCTACCTTACCTGAAAATTTACTAGAGGAAAGAAACAAAGCAAAATGAAGGCAAAAAAAGATTAACTGGAAAAACATCCAAGTTGTATGCAGGAGTGAAGACGGGGTGCCTGAACTTGAATGAAGAAGGAACAGTTGGCAGAGCAAGCCCTTCTAAGTGAGTACTATATTAAAAAAAAGTTCATAAACATAAACTGAGGTCATATCAGTGATTGCAAGCTGTATTAAAATACCTTGTTTATACATGTATAACTGACAATATTTTTAAAGCAATGACCGGGTAGAAGAGAGATATTTTTTAATCTATTTCTGACTATGCTCATCAAACACACTTAAAGCTGTACTGGACCAGGTGCTCTAATGCAGGCCTGACAATACTGAAAGGAGTTTTAGCATTGCCTTTTATACTCTACTCAAGAGTTAGAGCACTGTTCAACATAAATAAACTAAAATCTCCATGGAACATATTCTTTGTCTTATGAAAGTTTCTTGCTCATAATTTATCAGTGGCAGAATTTCTTCCAGAATTAGAATGCTACCTATCTCTTCCTAAAAGTCACTAGTAAAGTCATACTGTGATGTTATTGTAGGTCTTGACTATGTCATGTACTTGGATATAATTCATGCTTAATATTTACCATGGTGAGCTATTTTCATTGTGATCTCTTTCTATGTGACATATCTCTTCAATGACGCTCTCCACCATCCATACTTACAGTGAATAATAGTTTTCTAGAACTATGCATTCAAGAACATTTTCTTCATAAGTCCATCCCCAAGACAATCCCCAGCCCAGCTCCAGGTGGGGAGCAAGCCTGAGATGACTCCCGCCTGGTGCCACAGGGCACAGGGTGGACATAGCACCCTGAGACCATTCTTGAGGTGATCCCAGACACTCAGACACCTTTAACACCACTAAGATGAACAAATAAGTGGACTTGGGGAGGGGCATGCATGCAGAGGGTGGAGGAAGGGAGGGATTGGGACGGGAGGAGGGAGAGAACCACGGGGGGGATACAAAGTGAATAAAGTGTAATTAATAAAGAAAAAAATTAGAATCTTGGACAGTTAAATTTTATGAACCAATGAACGCCCTTTCTGGTGAACTCAGTTGAAATATGTTTTGTTGTTTTATTTCTGTCTTTCCTACTTTTATAGAAAAGAGATGTATCCTTGTGGTTTAGGAGAAATTAGAATTGTTATCAAGAATTTGCTAATAAGTTTGCTTAGGAGATATTAACTCACAAAAATAAATTTAGCAAAGGGAGAACTGAACCTCAAAGTAACAGGCCTGTTACTGATAAACAAAATTTACAACCCTAGAGTGTAAATGTTTGTTCACCAGGATTCACCAGCTACTTGGCCCATTCCCAAAGATCTATGACAGTCAGCCCTGGAGGCAGTGGTGTAGGGTCACAACCAAAGTTACATCCTGGACTGCTAAAAGTCCCCAGTTCTGTTCTTGAGAAAAGTATAATTCTGCCAGGTAGGCATTATGACCTTGGGTAACAACTATTTGAAAAGAGTAAAACTGCTGTACCTAAGAAATAATTCAGGCAATATCCGCTGTGTAAATTCTTCTTTTGCGTACATAGCCAGCTTGGCAATCTCCTGTCTCTGTTTAAACTGTTCAAAGTACTTGGTGCCAGAGCCTAAAGGAGACTTAAGGATGACAGCATTTGGCGTATGCATAAATCTAAGATGTATGCAAATTATTAAAATTTTCTCTCCAAGGCCAACTCTTATTTGGGTGTTACCTTCAACCATCTACCCACTTTAATAAAGAATTTGCCTTCCATCTCTAAGTCTGGGAGGATGATATTTCTGTGATGTTTGGACCTCATTAGAGACCCAGTGAGGCTTCAGTGGAGCAGCACAGAAAAAGGTCATGGTCATACTCACTCTACATCCTCTCTCTTCAACATGGACAACACTGTTCCCTGGAAAAGAACTGCGTGCCATGTTTAGAACATCTATCAGACGTTTTCTGGTCTTCACCTGGCATCTGATCTGCCCTCTCCTGAACTCCAAGTACATCCAGAGCACAGCAGACTTCCACCAGTTCTCCCTGGCTCCAAGGTCATAAATAGACCTGAGTTTGCATTTTCCCCAAGTGCTCGATCCTGCTCCAGGTGCACAGCGGCCTCTTGTTTAATAAGTGTATATCTAAGATGTGTGATATTCCTGATTAAGGGGAAATCCACAGGGTGTTAGCCTGGAGTTTCCACCATAGAAATTGTGGCACTGCTGATGTGTGAAATTAGCTATCAAAGCATGCTCAGAAAACCGACGGGCTTGCTTATTATTTTACTCTGTCTTAACCAAGATTAAATATTACAACTAGTCCTATATTTTAACGTATTCAATGAAAATATAGTATAAAATCAGGATAGACAAACAACAGAATGACTGATACATTTAAAACAATTCTTGCAGAATATTTTAAAATTTAATTTACTATTATCAGGCTGAAGTGGAAGTTTCTGCTTTCTTTGAAGACTCGGTTGAGTCATGTGATGTGTTGCTAGAAACTGTCTTGTGAGAGGGCAGGTGATGTTTTGCTGGAGGCTGGCTTGTCAGAGAGCACGTGATATTTTGCTGTGAGCTGTCTTGTGAGAGGGGTGTGGCTTTGGCCAGCTGAGAGCATCCTTGGGTGGACTCTGAGGAGAGGAGCTACATAGAGCCCATGGACAGGGAGAATTGCTTTTTGGACTGACATTGTGCTGATCTTCATGCTTCAACATCGGACTTCATAGAGAGAAACGTTCCAGAGAACTTCTTAGGGCAATCCACCTGAGTCTTGCAACTGACTTGTCCTGATCTTCTGAATCGTGCTGATTCATGTTCTTGCTTGGTGTTGGCCTTTGGACTGGACTGCTGGTATCCAGACAATGAAGAGCGGACTCATCCCAGGGAACAACTTCTAAAAATGTCTACAACCCCTTCCCTAATACCCTTCGTTCTCCCTTTCCTCTGGTAAGTGGGTGAAAGGGAGTTAAGCAGTTAAGAACCTTAAGTAAAGTAGGTTTGGTGAAAAAATCTAAGCCTCCATCAGTCTTTAAGCATGTATGTACCAAAGAATGGCATAAAGTACATGTGAGGCCAGAGGACAGCTTACAAGGATTAGGCTCTCTCCCTTCACCATGTGGGTTCCAGGGAGGGAACTTGGGTCATCAGGTTTGAAGCAAGCACCTTTACCAAGTGAGTCATCTCTCTGCACCTTGTCAGAACAGCTTTTTTTTTTTTTCTGAAAATATTTCTTTGACAAACCTAGGATCTAAATTAATACTATACCTTAAGATCATTAGAACTAGGTACTTAATCTGTTTCACTACTGTATTTGGCCTGTTTAACTTGTCTTAAGAACATAATTTAACCATCTTTACTATGCCTTAGGCTTCCTACGCAATCAACTTTTACAACTTAAGCTTAATTTTAATATTGAACTCTGTACTCTTCCATGCCCCTGGCCCAGAACAGTGTGTGTTTGTGTGTGTGTGTGTGTGTACTGTAATCATTTGCTGAAAGCAGCAAATGGGTTGGAATCAACCTTAACAAACAGAAATATCTACCATAAATGCTATAAACAACATGTGGACAGATGTTGATAACATCAATGATTTGTAGAATGAGTTGTATTCTAGGTCATTTGGGGTCAGTACGGTAACTTCTTTCTTTCTAATAGATTTCTGTAAAATCAAATTCATTATCTTTTCGTCATTTCTGGGCTGCTCAATAAATGCAGAGCAAAGACAAAAGACAACAGAGGACAGCAGAGAGAGAGAGAGCGAGAGCGAGAGCGAGAGTGAGAGCGAGAGAGAGAGCGAGAGAGAGAGAGAGAGAGAGATTAGTTACCTATAACAGCAACAGACAGACCACAGACAGCAGACCATAGGCCAATTGAAAACATGCAGAGAGAAGAATTCTAGTTTGGGTTTGCTCTTGTTCTAAACTGCTCAAGAGGAAGAATACCTTCAGTCACTAATGTAGTACCAAATCAGTTCCTGATCTAATTTTTATTTACATATTATAGTCATATTTTTATTAAAAAATGCTACATCATTTGAAACATTTTTTTTTAATTTTATTTTTCTTTTTAGTTACATTTTGTTAACTCTGTGTCCCCGCTGTATCCCGCTCCCTCATTCCCTCCCCAACCCCACACTCCCTCCCTGGTCTCCTCCCTGCCCCTTTCCAAGTCCACTGATAGGGAAGGACCTCCTCCCCTTTCATTTGACCCTGTTTTATCAGGTATCTTCAGGGCTGGCTGTAGAGTCCTCCTCTGTGACCTAACAGGACTGCTCCTCCCCTGGGGGGGGGGGAGTCAAGGAGCCTGACCTTGAGATCCTGTTAGAAATACTCCTTGTTCCCCTTACTTTGGAAAACTATTTGGTTACTGAGCTACCAGAGGCCACATCCGAGCAGAAGTTCTAGGTTATATCCATAGATGGTCCTTGGTTGAGTGTCAGTCTCAGAAAAGACCCTGTGCCCGGATATATTTGGTCCTTGTAGAGCTCCTATCCTTTCCATATCATACTAACTCCCCTTTTTTCATATGATTCCCTGCACTCTGCCGAGGGTTTGGTTATGAGTCTTAGTATCTACTTTGGAACACTGCTAGGTAGAGTCTTTCAAATGCCTTTTGCGGTAGATTCCTGTCATACCTTAAATGCACATCCCATTTTTCTTTCTAAATGAGGATTGATCATCTTCGCCAGTGTCCACTTTCTTGATTATCTTCTTTAGGTGTATAGATTTCATTATGTTTATCATATCTTGTAGGTCTATATAAGCGAGTATATACCATGTTTGTCTTTCTCCTTCTGGGATACTTCACTCAGAATGATCTTTTCTAGATCCCACCACTTGCCTGCAAATTTCATGATTTCCTCCTTTTTGATTGCTGAGTAGTATTCCATGGTGTAAAAATTCCACAATTTCTGTATCCATTCTTCCTTTGATGGACATCTGGGTTGTTTCCAAGTTCTGGCTATTACAAATAAAGCTGCTACAAACATGGTTGAACAAATGTCCTTGTTGTGTACTTGAGCAAATTTGGGGTATATACCTAGGAGTGGTATAGTTGGGTCTTGAGGTAGCACTACTCCTAATTGTCTTAGAAAGCACCAGATTGACTTCCAAAGTGGTTGTACCAGTTTACATTCCCACCAGCAATGGAGGAGGGTTCCCCTTTCTCCACAACCTCTCCAGCATGTGTTGTCACTTGAGTTTTTCATCTTGGCTATTCTGATGGGTGTAAGGTGAAATCTCAGGGTTGTTTTGATTTGCATTTCCCTAATGGCTAATGAGGATGAGCATTTCTTTAAGTGTTTCTCTGTCATTCAGTGCTCCTCTTTCGAGAATTCTCTGTTTAGCTCCGTTCCCCATTTTTTAATGGGATTACTTGGTTTGTTGCTTCTGCTTCTTTAGTTCTTTATATATACTGGATATTAGCCCTCTGTCAGATAAAGGGTTAGTGAAGATTCTTTCCCAATCTGTAGGCTGTCGTTTTGTTTTGATGACAGTGTCTTTTGCTTTACAGAAGATTTTCAGTTTCATGAGGTCCCATTTATTGATTGTTGCTCTTAGAGTCTGTGCTGTTGGTGTTCTGTTCAGGAAGTTGTCTCCTGTGCCAAAGAGTTCTAGGCTGTTCTCCACTTTTTTCCCAACTGATTTAGAGTATCTGGTTTTATGTTGAGGTCCCTGATCCACTTTGACTTTAGTTTTGTGCAGGGTGATAAATATGGA
Organism: Rhombomys opimus; assembly: GCA_010120015.1. NCBI lineage: Eukaryota > Metazoa > Chordata > Mammalia > Rodentia > Muridae > Rhombomys > Rhombomys opimus. The sequence continues at coordinate 2,561,646 of REGO01000192.1, forward strand.
TCTATTTTCATTTTTCTGCATGTAGACATCCAGTTGGTCCAGCACCATTTGTTGAAGATGCTGTCTTTTTTCCATTGAATGGATTTGGCTTCTTTGTCAAATATCGAGTATTCATAGGTGTGTGGGTTTATTTCTGGGTATTCTATGCAGTTCCATTGATCCTCCTTTCTAGTTGAAGCCTTCATCTATCTGGATTCGGCACTGAGATAACAAACTGCAGAAGACAACATACACAAGAGGGGGTCAGGATGGAATGCACAAGATGAGCAGATATGCTCCAGTCATGTGACATTAGACTCTCAGCTCTGACCCTCCATTTTAGAAACATCAATGAAAGCAACTATTCATGAGAAAAACAAAAAGCCTTCAAAAGGTTCAAGGATGTGAGGTGAGCAATGGCAAGGCCTGGCTATAGCTCACAAATAAGAAAAGAGGGTGCTTGTTGTGAGCGGGAAGGAGGAAGCAAACACTGCCCCTTGTCCTAGAACCCAAAACTGGTGTTGTTAATGACAGGGACACGCCTTTACAGAAACAGGGCGGTACCTGCAGCTGAGCTTCCTGTCTTTCCCGTGTCCTAAAGAACAAGGCCGCTAAACCTCAGGCTTCAAGGTGGAGGAAAACTCAGAGTTCTCGCTGGGCGATGCACACGTGTATATATGCAAACAAACCTTTCAAATGCATATCTTAAAAACTTTTAAAAAGAATACGATATTCAGTTACGCAGAATGAGGAATGAGTGTGCACTGGAGACCTGATGACAAGCAAACATGGTGATGGTGGTTAATGACGCTGTGTTGAACATTTGAAATGTCCTGACACTAGAGATCTGTTGATGGACAACACAGTGACTATAGTTAATAACACTATATTGAACATTTTAATTATACTAAGAGATTGGGCTTTATATTTCCACTCTGCAAATAATAATTTCTATATGAAGTGATGGATGTGTCAATTTAGTTCATAATGATATACATATCAAACCCTGACGTTTGGATACAACACTGCAGATAGAAATTAAAAATCAAAATTTATAATACCTACAAATAATATAGAAATTATATTTATTTCCCAATTAAGGTTTTAGCTAGTTGCAAGAGTTGACAGGAGAAGAACTTGTGGCCGGAGCTGTGTTTTTACTGTCTGTCTAGCAGCATTTCTGTCTCACGGCTGGAGATGTCCCTCTCAGTGAGAAATTACACAAATGTGTGTGTGTTAGAAATTCTATATAGTTATGTAACATTCTTTGTTACTATATCTGAACCAAAAGTATGGCTGTATCAGCTGACCTTACCAAACACCGACATACACAGTGTAATTCGCTTAAAAATAAACAAACCTGAGGAAGCAAAAAATGAGGATTTCCATCTACATTTATTTCAATTTTTACTTATAGATTTATAACTCTATGAATCTATATTTTTTATGAATTTACAATTTTTTCTTTAAAGCACATTTGTGGTCAATATTTTAATAGCTGTTTTAACTGGAATGAATTCTGAAATTGGACTTGACATCAATACTCTATTTGTGTATAACTTTTAAACTGTACTTTTCAATAGCAAAACAAAAAACATCAGAATATAGCTAGGAAGTTACATGTGATCTTTAATCTTAATCTTCAGACAGTTAAGGGAACATAAAATGATTTTAATGCAGCTGTATCCTATTTTAAATTCACACTCTTTACATTTTATGGAAGTATTTTTTGTTGTAGAAATTCCCGTGAAGTATAGAATCATGCTGCTGCATATACACACATAACAAAAGTTAGGGAGAGAGAAAATGATTCACATTGAGAATTTATATCGAAGGGCCTAAAGGATTTCACATTATATTTTTTCTAGCTTCTTCTATTTGGCTGGTTGAATGACTGTCATTTTGTATCCATCAGTCCGAGACAGTGACATAGTGAGGCTGTATTATGATTGATGGAACTGCCAGAACCTCCTGCGTGCTTAGACAGTGCACCTGTGAATTACATTCACAAAGGGCTGCATTATGGGAGCCTGTGATTGCTCTCTTCTCTTCCAGGTGTTAAGGAAATAGCTGCTAGTTAAAGAACAATGATGCATTTCCCATGCCCGTTCTGCCATCTCTTTTGTGTTGCTTAGCTACAAACGAAACAAGTCCCAGTGCTTTTAGTCCACAGGCTTCAATTCTAAGACTCTGAAATCACTCATCTTCAACTAACTTCTAATAACTTAATACAGAAAATGGAAGGCCCTTGTAAATCAAGTTCATCACACTGGATTCTGAAGGTAGAAAAACAATCCACTGCAGACTGGAAACCCAGAGGACGAAGCCATGAAATAAACAAACACCTGCTTCTCTTGCTTACTGTGATATTTCCAAGAAAAGTGTTTCCATGAATATAGCGACTTCATCTGCTCATTTTCCTCAAAGATAGATTCAAGGAGTAAGTGCTTTGCTCCTGGGAAGACAGTTCTGCTTTGCACAGATGAAGCTTAAGGAAGTGAACACCTTTATATGGCAGGTCTTACACTAGGCAGAAGTGTCAAACATCAGGGTTGGAAGGACTCTCAGTGGTCAAGACCATGCACTGCTCTTTGGAGGCCTTGAGTTCAATGAGCAGAACCTGTGTCAAGCAGTTCACATTTTACATTCGAGATGTCTATCTCTTTGGACCAGCTCTAAAGATAAAGCAAAATACGAATAATTAAACAGTTAACTTCTACAGTACCCAATGTCTATAAGATGACTTTACTTCTTTAATATCTTATATCTTAATGGAGCTGACAGCTATTTCAGAACAAATTTGCTGCATCTGCTTCAGTTGCCTCTTGTTCCATTTTGTTTAGATTTCAAGGTTCTTCCAAACGTAACAGTTTCCTCTGGAGAGAGAAATTAGTGTGTTTCTTTGTATAACCTTGAGCAAAGGAAGCCAGGCATGTGCTTTCACTCTATTTTCTCATTCCACTCCCTCCAGTTGGCAAAATGATCAGTATCTCCTAGGAATCTGCATCTTGACTCGGTGATGAGATTGGCAGGATTGGAAGAGAGGAATTCTCATGCAGTAGATAACATCTACTAATGGGTCTTATCCTTACTGGTTCTCAGTGTGTGTACATGCACTTCCTTTCTCCCTCCCTTTGTTTCTCTCTTTGGAAATCTCTGTTGGCTACATATTAATTATATGAAATCCAGGCATGGAATCATAAATACATTTACCCACTTTCCTTTCTCAGAAATTATTTCAGTGAATCAAAACCATTTCTAGAATTTTCTGATGAGATACTAATTGCTTTGAAGAATACTAATACTAATTACTAATACTAATTACTAATACTCATTGAAGAATACTAATAACACGACTAAGACAAATAGAGTGATAGTCAAAATGCTATTGTCTTACTTAAGTCTTCTATTGCTGTAAAGAAACACTATGACCACAGCAATGCTTGCAAAGAAAAACACTTAATTGGGGCTAACTTACAGCTCAGAGGTTTAGTCCATTATCTCCATGCTGGGAAGCCTGGAATCATGCAGCCAGATATAGTGCTGGAGAATTAGCTGAGAGTTCTACTTTGTGTCAGCAGACAGCAGCTGGAGAGAGTGAGACACTGGCCTCACTGGAGCACATGAAACCTCAAATCCTACCCCCAATGACACACTTCTGTAAAAGGAATATCTTATGTATTATATGGATGCAGCACCTGCCAATAATGAATCTGGTGGCCTTATAGCGTAGGAAGGAAATCGGAGGTGGAACATCCAGCAGGCACAGTGAATTCTGGGAGAAAGCCAGGTGTTCAAGACTTAATGTACAAGATGTGAAGAGGACACACCCATGATGCCTGAGCTCAGCCAGCCACATGGTCAAATGTAAATTAGCCTAGCTTTATGACCTGGGTATTTGTAAAATAATAGAGTTTCATGAGCTGTTATTCCTGGAGTGTAGAGAGGGAGGAAAAACCTCCTCTTACAACACATTTTCTCCAACAAGACCTACACCTATTAATAGTGTCACTCTCTATGGGCCATTTTTATTCAATTCCTGGCCCTTGTAGGCTTGTAGCCAAACAATAGTGAAAAATGCATTTAGTCATGAGTCTTTGCTTTGAAAACACTGCTAGTTAGAGGCTTTCAGATGCGCTCAGTAGACCCCTGTCATGCGTTCAATGCACGTCCCATCTGTACAGGGAATCATAAGAAAGAAGGGGAGTTAGTCTGATGGGGAAAGGATAGGAGCTCCACAAAGACCAAATATATCTGGGCACAGGGTCTTTTCTGAGACTGACATTCAACCAAGGACCATGTATGGATATAACCTAGAACTTCCGCTCAGATGTAGCCTGTGGTAGCTCAGTAACCAATTGGTTTCCCAAAGTGAGGGGAACAAGGACTATTTCTAACAGGAACTCAATGAAGATACCTGATAAAACAGGATCAGATGAATGGGGGGAGGTCCCCCCTATCAGTGGACTTAGAAAGGGGCACAGTGGTGATGAGGGAGGGAGGGAGGGACTGGGAGGGAACGAGGGTTCGGGGCACGGCTGGGATACAGAATTAATAAAATGTAACTGATAAAAATAAAAATTAAAAAAAAATGCATTTAGTCCAACTTCAAAAGTTCCCATAGTCTATCACAGACTCGAAATGTTATATTTTGGTAATGAGCCTGGCTAAGTAATCTCTCCATCGCAAGCTGAAGTTCCTAGCAGTGGAGGATATGGAGCCTGAGGTCATCTCCTATAGACAGGTAGAACTTTCAGTGGAGGGCGAGTGACACACCAACCCACCCATAAAACCCAAAATTTGTCTCTCCTACCTGAAGCATAGGGTTAAGATGAAACAGAGACTGAGAGAATTGAAGCCAATGACTGGCCCAACGTTACCCACCCCATGGGAGAGAGACCCAACCCCTGACACTGTTAATGATACTGTTCTGTGCTTCCAGACAGGAGCCTAGCATAGCTGTCTTCTGAGAGGCTTCATCCAGCAGCTGATGGATGGAAACCAATGCAGAAACTCACAGCCAAACAATAGGCTGAGCTCAGGGAGTTTTGTGGAAAAGTGGAAGGAACTGTGAAAGTCAGAATGGAGGTGCCTAAGAAAACTAATAGTAGGTCTACCATATGAGTCAGCTATACCACTTCTATGTATTTACCCAAGAGAATTCAGATTAATGTATTAGAAATACATAGATATCTATTACAACATTATGTACACTAAGATACAGAATCGACCCAGCCATCATGCACAAGCAAAGATTGATTTAAAGCTGTGATATGTGTATGTACGTGCACATGTGGTATAAAGCATAGAGAAACTTTTCTTCCACTAAGAAAGCAAAGAGATCCACAGGGAGACCGAGCTGCACACTGAGGGATGGGAGCAGCAGGGAGACCGAGCTGCACACTGAGGGACGGGCAGGGTGAGTGACGGGCAGGGGCTGCCTCGGTCACAAACTCAGTCGCCTGCTCTCTGGCCACTCGCCCCTGATGCTGCAGCCTTGCCAGGCCACAGAGGAAGAGGATCCAGGCAGCCCTGATGAGACCTGACAAGCTGTGAGAAGATGGCAACAGTGGAGAACTCCCCCTTCCAGTGGACTAGGGAGAGGGGATGAGGGGAAGAGGGAGGGAGGGTGAGACTGGGGGAGTTGAGGGAGGGGGCATCAATCGGGAGATATAATGAATAAATTGTGAAGAAAAAAATTTAAAAGAAAGAAAATAAAGTTATGTCCTTTACAGGAAAAGGACATGCAATGGAAGTCAGCATAAAAATAAAATCAAGCCAGTTTCAGACAAATATCATGTTTTCTTTCATATATGATTCATAGACTTTGTAGATTAATGTTCTTGTGTACAAAATGTCAATGAATCTATACAATGAAAATTTAAAAAAACAGAGAAGTATTGTTCTCCAGATCTGACGAGAGCATCTAAAGTCAACAGACAAGAAATGGTAGGTGGGCATGGATGGGTATGAATGTCTTATTGGCCAAGTGATACTTATAGTAAAATGTAAAGTAGAAATTATTAGATAAACCAATGGTGATGAAAGGGTTAGACTAACTTTGTAACCTGTATGTCTTCTAAAGCCTATAGTTTTGAGTTTTAGGTCCAGGTTAAGCTAAAGCCTCTAAGTACCTTTCCAGAGAATGGAGGAATGTGACCCTATCTGTGAGGACAGATATAAAAAAGAAGGCAAGCAAGCAATGACCTTCACTCAGCAAAAAAAGGACCAGACCCTTGTCTTTGAGATAGCATTTCTTAGCAACGAACCTAGACTACTTCTGAGCAGCTTTTGACCTGCAGCCAAAAGTCCGCAGCCCCTAATCTTCAAGGATGAGCTAACCACCCCTACCTTAAATTGCAGCTGCATCCACACTTGGCAGGACTGGCCAAGCTTGAGCACCTAAGACTAACCAATTATCTTACTTTATAGCTTCCTCATCCAATGCTAAATTGCCAAAACTGCAACTTCAAATTTCCCGCAATTTTTCTTTTAAAAACCTAAAGGCCTTTGTCTCCCGGTGCCACTCTTTGCTGACCGGCAGGGGTGACCCCATTATGCAATGGTTAATAAACCTCTTGCTTTTGCAACGAGTCTTGGTCTGGGGGAGTTTCTGGGAAGGGCGCGATCTTGAACTCCTGAGCTGTGAGACCCCAGGTCTTACAGTGAAAATATTCCCAAGTTAGTTTTAGAGAGAAAAAAAAATATGGTTTGTGTTTAAATAGGTAAGTTTTAAAAGGTTAACATAATACAAAAAACTATCAAAGCATTCTTTTAAAAATCCAATTTTAATTGTGGAGCTAGACCCTTGAGACAAAAGTTTAACTTTAAAAATTAAAAAACAAACAAACTAAACAAACTATTCTAAAATTAGGGTGGGTTAAAGGTTTTGTTTTGTTTTTGTACTCTTATGAGATTCATTTATGTCAAGAACATTTTGTTATTTCCATCCTGTGTCCTTCAAAGTAATTTAATATTAAGTGGTGAAAGCTGAATTTTAGTCCCAAGATTTTATCAACTTGTTGACACAGATAAATAAACATTTTATATTAGAAGTTTAGTCAGACTCTAAGAATATTTTCTGAAAACATATTTTAGTGAAACTATAATTCTAAAAATTCACATAGATTTTAACGTTTTTGTATTTCTTTTTTTTTAATTTTAATTTTAATTTTTATCAGTTACATTTTATTAATTCTGTATCCCAGCCGTGCCCCGAACCCTCATTCCCTCCCAGTCCCTCCCTCCCTCATCACCACTGTGCCCCTTTCCAAGTCCACTGA